>PVKB01007809.1:0-26669 GCA_004027205.1 Ctenodactylus gundi
GTGTTTTGTTTTGGCCCTGGAGATGGACATTGGCAGTTACTTAGAATGGTGAGAGGCCAGCAATTGTGTTGTGGTCAGAAATAGGGAGATCTGTCATTTCAGGCATGATGAGATCTGCCTTTGATTGAGCCAGGATTAAGCCTGAATCTCGGTAGGTGTCTGATCATCATGCTAACCTCTGTATCCTTCAGGCCAGAAACTACTGAAGTGTCATGTGCTTTGCGAGCAAATAAAGAATGAAAGGCATTAAAAAGGGGTGGCCTGTACTGGGCGTTCCCTTTGTCCAAGGCATTGCTCAACGCATATCATATGCACCCTCCCCTTCGGTCCCTTATCATGGCCAGGAGGTAGGTAGCCTCATTGACTACCCCTAGTCACAGGTCCATAATTTGAATTCAAGCATTAGGTAATTTTTCTACTGTAATACCCCAGTACAGGAAGTATTCAATATTTTGTGCTAGGTGGTATTCTGAGCCCACCATTTTTTTAGCTGACACCTATTTGAAATGATTTCAAAGTTATAAAAAGCTGTGATAATGGTACAAGAAACTCACTCTCATACTGAACTCTGATCAAGATACTTCAAAACAATAGGGTTTTCCATATTTGTGATCTCTCTCCATAACCTTCTCTCTAAATTCTGATTCTGTGTGTGTTATGTCTGTTTTTTCCCCTGCATGCACAAAGAGACACATAACTGCACATGAGGCTGCATGACCATCTTCCTGCACCATGTGAGAGTTATGTGCAGACATGCCTTTCTTATGCTAATGCTGCACAGAGGCAGAGGAGTGAGAAAGAGGGGGCAGGGGCATGTCATATGTCTGTGGGGGAGATGTTAAGAATTGAGGCATCTGAGTGAAGCCTAGATTGAGAAGGAGTTCCCGGTACTATTCTGCAACTCTGTTGCAAGTGTGAAATCATCTGCGTGAGAACAAGGACCTTCTCATACATGGGTGTGTGAAGTACCCCAAATCAGCAAAGTCGCACTGACAAACTCCTATTCTCTCTCTTCTTTATGGGCCTTATTCAGATATGGCGAATTTGACTAACAAGGTCATTTGCAGAATGTTTTTAAATTTTGTGACATGGCCAATTCTAGTCTGTTGCATTCTAAGTAACTCTCATTTCACTTTACTCTTTGTTCTGGTACAAGGCCTCAATTTCCTTTGAGTGTCACGACCACAACAGTTTTTAAGTGTCTGAGCTACCCAGCGAAGTGTCCTTCAGTTTGAGTGTTCCAGATTTTCTATCCCCTGATTGGATCCAGCTTATACATGGTTGCCAGAAATTCCATGAAAATGATAACATTTCTTTCTCACTGCATTTTGTCTGTGGGCACATAATATCTACTTATTCCAGACCTGGTGCTGGTACATTTGGTAGGTGGTTTGGGTAAAGTTGTAGTCACTGAGCTACCCCAAGGTGAAGTTACTAGATTTCCTTTGGAATTAAAATGTTCTATGGGAATTATCTTGGTAATTGTGGATATATCTTAATTTTATCACTCTACAGAAGATTCTTGCTTGAATCTACTAACGTATGATGGTTCAAAAATGAAGCCGGATGCTCAGTTTCTACTTTTATGCATTGGCATTTGGTTTTTTTTTTTTTAACGGAGAACAGTTGTGCCTATTTGTCTTATGTGCCTCTATTTCAGCACACTTGTGTTTGTATATCTTGTTTGTCTTCAAAACGTGATGTTTTCACATTGTGTATGCATTGCCGAGTAACTAACTGTTGCTCCTTAGCGTTTGCAGTACGTCACAAACTTACCACTTCTTGTGGAGTGTGCTCAGCCATTTCCAAATATTTTGTTATTATCTTTAGGGATCTTGTTTTACAAGGGACCATTGAATTTATTTCTTTCATTTAACTGTGATTTTGTATTTGCAGACTGGTAACTCTCTCTAACTCTTCACCAATGCTTAATATCACTGGATCCTATTTTTGTGATAAATTAATTTATAAGTTTTATAAATTTTATAGGGTAAAGTTACTTAGATCCAACATATGAATGCTGTCATTGGCTTTTCTGTGTCAAATGCTGTTCATCAGAGCTGGGCTGCCCCGAGTACTGCAAGGAGATGTTCTGTGTGCCATCTCTGAATTACTTTTGTGACTGTGAGCAAGTCTCTCCACCATTCTGCACCTGTGAATTCACTTCTGAACTAGAGGTAGATTTAATTTTTTCTAAGCAGGTTTTAGATGCTGTTAGTGCATTTTGTGAATCAGAAGGAAGAGTAAAAATGTGAAATTCTGTTTATACACACAGACAGCACACATGCAATACTAGCAAACTTCAGCACATACTAGCTGGTAGTGTGTTGTTATTACCCTAGATAGGGAATTTAGAAGCCGACTGGAGTGGTAAGAGGCTAATGTGGTCAGAAATGTTTGTGGACCAACATATTAGGATTAATAATTATGACAAGGATAAAAACTATCCTTTATTGATCAAAATGCCTGTCCCTAAAATATACTCTGCCATTTTATTAACAAAACTATATACAGATACTTGCAAATAGAAATTTCTGAATTAATGACGTATTTTCCCAACAAAAAATGTGAAACAGGGAGAGTTGAGAAGCACTGACTGGCTTCTTGTCCGTTCTGCTGCCCATAATCCCATAGTATCTGTCATGGGTCTAGGACCTTGAGACTCATGTATTCTGCACAGGTCAATAGCCTTGAATGAGGAGGTAAAATAACTTTTCTGTGATCACACAGCTAATAAATGGTGGAGCTAGAACTCAGCCTGCTTGGTAGCCACATTCCTTTTTGGGAGAAACATTCTTTTTAGTTTGAAATAATTTCAAAGTTCCAAAAAAGTTTTAGTAAGCCAAGTATAACCACATATGCCTATAATTCCAGCTTTCTGGGAAGCTGACAATGGAGGATTAGAAATTTGATCCTTGGGCATAATTGTGAGACCCTAGGGTAAAAGTAAAAATTAAAAAAATATATATTTGCTGATATATCTCACTGTGAAGGACCTGGGTTCAATGCCTATTATGTCAAGACTTAGGAAAGAAAGTTTCAGTTACAGTACAAAGTACAAGGTATTCCCACTCGTGTTTCCTCCATTACCACTGTTGTTAATATTTTACTTGTTTGCGGTACCTCTCTTTCTCTTATCTGCATATACCCTCACCTGTGAGTGTATAGGCAACTGGAGAGTTAACTGCAAATGTACCGTTGTTTGCAGAGGGCGTATTCAGAGATCTCTGAGGTGTCAGCGGCAGATAAATCCCATCACTGTCAGGCCACGCGGTTGTTCATTGCCACATCCCTGCCAGGGAACATGTGGCCCTGGATCTGGATCTTTGCCCTGTCAGTGACCCTGCCCTCCTTCCTGCTGGTTTTCTCGGGGACCAGTTGCTTCTTGTGGAGACAGTGGGAAGAGAGAAAGGTTCTGTCCTTGGAGAAAAAGAGGGAAAGGTGAAAAAGAAAAGATAATGGAAGAAAAGGATCAGAAGCAGAGCAGGAAAGGTAACCAACCATCGGGGAGGGAAAGTGACCCCACCCTCTAACTTATAACACTTCATTGTTTCATTTGCTTGTTTTCCAGAGATGCTCCAAGATGGACTCAGTAAGTTCTGATTACCTGGAGATCCAGGCACAGCTTCTCATCCCTTCTTTAAACACCTTTATGACCCTTGCCTGTCCATTTTGTTGCAGAGTGGAGAAACATCTAGTTTATAGCTTGTGGATGATTCTGAAATTTCTCTGAATTTAAATCTGACGCTCTTTGCTTGTATATTTTCCAGCTTTTGCTCTTTGCGCAGTGTTGGGTATAGTCCTGATTCTTTTACTGAGGCAAAGAAAGTAAGTGTGACTAAAGAACAATAGTAAGGGGCAAATTTAGCACCCAATGCCCTGGGGTTCCCTGGAGGGAGCAGATGAGGATGGGCCAGTATATGTAGTGTCTTCTCTGTGCCACAAAACTCTCTAATGGCTTTGCATACAGTACATGCTACTGAGAAGAAAAGAGGAATGTATGATTATAATGAATAAGAAAATCACAGAAAAGAGAGAAAAGTGTCTTGCATGAACAAGGGTGGCTACAGTGGCTCAATCATTGCAGATTTGCTGCAACTGTTTTAAAATTTAGAGCCTGAAGCTTGGGAATGTGGCTTAGTACAGATCACTTGCTTTGGTTTGATCTCCAGCCTTGAAAAATAGAAAATATTAATCTCTGAAATTTACCATCTTAAAATTCTCTTTAGAATAAAGTAGAAAGCAATATTGAATGAAACCTGTACATATGTACATATTCATATGTAGACATGGTGACATATTCTATTGGGTACAGGTATATACATACATAGGCAGTAGATGGGCTGGACTAGTGTGTGAAGGAGCACACACTGTGATTGCAGCTTTTACTACTATGTAATGGATGGTCCTAGTTTTGTTGTCAAGGAAGAGAAGGAAGAGAGAATGGAAATTGCAGAGAAAGAGGGAAAACAGGGAAGGGTGGACTAACTAAAATGAAAGATTAGGTAGGTGCAGAGGGAAGGGAAAGTTGATGACTCAGCCACAGCAGAATTCAGGTGACATCTCCACCTCCCTTCCCTAATTTGTGGTGAGAAATTTGTGACCTATGCTGCTGAGTGACTGTAAAGGCCTCTGTAGCTCTAGGTCAGGTTTCTTTAGCATTTCAACTTTTGTACTACTGAGACCCATTGATTTTGTGGTAAGAATAATTATATCTGAACTACCACAGGCTCCATTAAGTAGGGGTATTATGTCTATTTTTTTAGAGCCTGTGAGATAACGCATACTCTTGGCAAATAGGCCACTCCTCAGCAAGGCATGGATATGTATCCCACAGTTCCTCATGATGTAGGAAACAGAATCCACAATTTTTGAGAAATTGCTCCCCCTGCTTCATAAGAGCTACAGAGGGTAGATTCTGGACACTGAAGAGACTCGGAACAAAAGAAAGAGAAAAGATTCAGTAAGGAGAATAGATCTAAACATTTACTTTTTCCATGTCTGTACCTCTCTCTTTTTTTCCAGAATGGAAAGTGACTGTTTTCCAGCCTGGTGAGTAAATCTGTATAGACTTCCTACATCAACAAATTGAGGGGCTATATTCCCTTTGTCTTCTCCAACCCCTGTGCTTTGGAAATTAATTTCCCTTGACTAGGAAATTTTTGAGTGGTCAACTGTAGGTCATCTGAAAGGTATGCTCTTTTCCAGGGCCTTTCATTTGAAAGTCCAGAGAACCATGGGGAATTATTTTGTTGGGCTTCCCCAGACCTTCATGGAAAGAAAGAGGAATAAATGTTGGAGCTGGGGAGAGGTGGATTTAATTCTGCATAAAAGGCAAGAAAGAAAACTACTGCAGCAGAGAAGGCATTTGCCTTTTTCAAACATGATGTGCCAACTAGTGCCTTTGTGTAACTCAGGTGACCCAAGGTTTCTGAGCTTTGACTGCTACACTTTTAGATGATAATTGTATTGTATTTTGTGTAGTCAATGGAGGCAATGAAGGAGGAAATGAATATGTAATGAATATAGTAAAAATGGCATGTTTAAGATAGTGGTTAAAAGGGGTTTAGAAAAAGTTGGGTTAAGGTGGCAGAAGCAACTGATGTTAAAATAGCTGCCATGCCTTCACTGTGCAAAAGACTATCCTGCAAGATTTATGTCCCTAGATATACTCTGTCCTCTTCTGGGCCTTAAGAATCTGTCCTGTAGGAGCAGCATTGCTGGACTCCCTCATGCTTTCTTTTCCAATAAGGTCTGGCAGACAGGGGTCCCTGGCTGCAGCCCTAAATTTTGGTATTTTATCCTCAATTTTTAGATAAGGATATGATTCAGATACAGTTCAAAGATATTATGTAACATGGGTGTATGGAAAAATAGACTATGCAGAAAAGGAAACATCATTCAAATCATGAGAGGTAGAGTGAAAGCTAAAAGTTAAATTTATGTGACTATATAAAGCACAAGTGGGTAGAGTCAGTTTAGGAAAGGAAAACAGCAAAAATGTATAGAGAAGGAGCCCTGTTGCTTCCTGATACAAATATGAGGATACAGACTAGGCAGATCCTGACCTTCGTTTTACCCTCCTCTTCTGCACTGGGCACAAGTGCCCCTGGAACTTCCCATTGTGATGTCAATGAGAGTCACATTCAGGGAAGGCCGTGGATGCCAGGTCCCGGACTCAAGCCTTCTCAGCAAGACCTGGGTCTTGAACACTGAAGTTCTGAGGACCAGGAAAAATGGCTGACTCCACACACTTATCCTGACATGATTAGGGATGTAAAAATTGTAATGAAATTTCCCATCACACCTCTAACGATGGCTTTTACCCAAAGGTCAAAAGATAACAAACTTTGGCCAGGATATGGAGAACTTGAACAATTTTTGGTGGCAATGTATATTTGTACAATCATTTTGGATAACAGTATGTCATTTCCTTATAAATTAATAATAGAACTACCATATTATCCAAAATCTCTCTTCTGAGTATATATCCGGAGGAAATTATATCATGATCTTGAAGAGACATTTGCACTCTTATTTTCCTTGCATCACTGTTCTCAATAGCCAAGCTGTGGAAACAATTTAAGTGTTCTAAAATAAATATATGGATAAAGAATATGATATGTGTGTGTGTGTGTGTGTGTGTGTGTGAAGTACATATAAATACACACTGTAACATTATTTAGCCTTTAAAAACAGAAAAGAAATGCTGTCATTTGTAACAACATAGATGAACCAGGAGGACAGGGTGGTATTAAAATAATCCAGATACAGAACGACAGATACTACTTGATCTCACATATATGTCTAATCTTTAAAAAAAAAATGAGTTCTTGGTAGCAGAAAGTATAATAGCGTTTCCAAGGGGTGAGGGGGTGGGAGAAAATAGAAACTACTTCCCACAAGGTATATGCTTGGAGTTATAAACTTGGAAAGTTGTATTAGTTTGGGTTCTTTCAAAAGGCAGAATTTACAGATATTATAACAGAAAGGATCCGTTCGGAAGGCTTACAAATCTGAGGATAGAGATAGTCTAGGATGGCGACTTGCACATGCGAGAGCTGGAGTGTGTGATGGCTGCTCAGCTGCGAGGTAGAACTCCCGTCCAGGACTGCAGCACAGCCGATGAGAATCTGCTGCGGATCTCGGTTGTTTGAAGAACAATGGTGAAGATGACTGAAGATCAGCGATGGGAAGACAGGCACAGTTGAGACTGGAGCGAATCTGTGA
This sequence comes from Ctenodactylus gundi, assembly GCA_004027205.1. Classification (NCBI taxonomy): domain Eukaryota; kingdom Metazoa; phylum Chordata; class Mammalia; order Rodentia; family Ctenodactylidae; genus Ctenodactylus; species Ctenodactylus gundi. The sequence continues at coordinate 7,231 of PVKB01007809.1, forward strand.
TGAAGATCTACGAAGCTGAGAGCTTTCCCAGAGGAAAAAGCTGTACCAGGCTTTCTTCTTCCTTCCTTTTACACCATTTGAGTTTCAGTTGCACCTCCCACATCCGGGTGCATACTCTTCCCTCATTTGCTGGCCCACAAATCACTCACTTTAATCCAGGCTGGTTCTCAATTCCCAATCTAGGCATGGTTTCCAAACCCTAATCCAGGCATGGCTCCTGATTGCCTCAAATTAACATAATCTCTCCAGTGGTCACAGAACTCAGATATATGACATGGTTAATATTTAGTACTAATTTCTTTTGTACTTGAGCTTTTTAATAGCGTCCAATTCTATATAATTTCCAAGAGCTTGAAGTTTTTCTTTTCGTGTTTTCCCGAGTGTCTCTAGGGTAAATGTAAGTGACTGAGATGAATTGAGTGGTACTTAAAGTTTTAAATGGCAATCATGAAGCTTGAGTGACAGCAAATGTATAGTGCTTAGCAAAAATGTCAATTAAATTTATTATTTATATTTTAGTTTTTAATTTTTGTATTAAGTTTTTAAACTATTTGCCAAAACACAATGCATGTTTTATCTTTTAAATAGTGATATAAATTGTTTATTGTGTTACTAACAATTAATAAATTTTTCTTTCAAATAAGTTTATTTGACTTAAGTATGATAACATATAAATTAAAGAGATAAGAAATATTAGAATGAATTTTGTATGTATCATGAAAGCACTAAAGGTACATTACTTGAATGATGACGTACTGGTGAAAATTCTGCCTAAGGAATGCATTTAATGAGAAATTTACCAGTCAATGTGTGGGCTGCTGTAAAAAAACTGTCAGTAAGATTCTTACAGAAACCTCACAGAGTCTTAATTGTTTGCTTTAAATATGATACTCGTAAGCCACACACATGATCTACAACAAACTCTTCATTATATCTGATCCCCATTGAAACTGAGTAGTTTTTCTATTTGTAGGTTACAAAATATTAATTTCTTTTTTACCCACCATATTATATATATATATATATATATAATACACACAATACATAATGTTTATAATGGACTTGAATATTTTGTGCACATATACCTCACAGCAATATTATGGTCCCTTCCCCTCCCCATTTTTGGCCCTCCCACACCCTCCCTACCCCCCCGTAACTCCCACTGTCACACTCCTTTGGTTCCATAGCATGCCTGTATTCTGAGTTTCCCAAATCAGAGAAACCATGCGATATTTAACATATTTAATCTTCTGTATCTGACTTACTTTACCATTCAAATCACCACTTGCTAGCTCAGATTCTCACTCCTAGAATGGGCTTCAGTGGCCATATCTTGATACCTCTTCTTTGGGTCCAGCAGGGCCCTTTTTTGGGGTGATATGCTGAAAGTTCTTTTTTTCTGTATTTTATATCTTTGTCGAGATTCTTTAACATGGCTTCACTCACCAGTTTACATAAGAAAAGAACTGTAACTATGAAATTTGTAAGGTTAGGAAACATAAGAAAGAAAAAGAGAGAAGTTATATTTCATATTTTTTAGCTGACTACTGAAAGGTAAATGTTTGTACATTTAAAAGACACTCAGGTTGTCATTGCATCAGTCAGTTTTCTTAGGATAAACTTATATCCATCATCAAATAAGTGAATCACCACATTAAACAAGCTTAAGTCTATATCAGTTTGCTATATTAAATGAACTTAAATCTGTATCACATAAGAATGCTACCATTGAAGCAATAGAGTGCCATGCTTAGTTATTTCAAATTTTTTTTAAACTTTCATAAATTGTTTACTCACATTTCACTAATTATTAACATTACAAATATTGTTTTCTATGAGAGCAGATAATCACTTTGCCTCCAATACTTCCAAAGTGACCTATACTCTGGATATACAAAACTAATGAAACACGGTCTGTTACAATTCATGGATTTTATAGTCTTATATTCAAGGCAGACAAATGGACGAAAAAGATCAAAAAGGGGCTGTAGATTCTAAAATATAAACGTATGCAGGCTACAGACGGGAGTGACACGGGTAAAGTAGATCAGTGAAGGGGTGGAGAAGTGGTGGTGGGAGATGAGGCGTGAGAGCAGAAGTGCTGTCTTTTTTTGTGATACCGTGGGAGTGTTTGCCTGTGCGTGACAATTTTGTCTTTGACTTAACATTCATGTTTCTGCCAGTGTAAGTACAAATGAGATGTGTTTCTCTCAGTAAAATAAATGTTCTAATCATCAGACATGTATTTATTCATGACTTTTCTAATCACAAAGGGAGAAGAGGAGGTGAAGAAGGAGAGGAAAGAAATGGAGGGAAGGAGGAGGGTGAAGACAAAGAGTAAGAGGGGGAAGAGAAAAAGAGCACAATGAAGCAACCTGCCTGAGGACTGTGTCAGTTTGGGTTCTTTCAAAAGGCAGAATTTACAGATTTTACCACAAAAAAATTCTGTTACGAAGGCTTACAAATCCAAGGATAGAGGTGGTCCAAGATGGCTGCTCAGCCGTGAAGCAGATCTCTGGTCCGGGACTACAGTACAGCCGGTGAGGTGAGTCTTCTGTAGATCTTGGGTGAAGACTGAAGCCTGAAGATTGGCGACTGAAGAGCAGCAATGGGCAGAGAGGCACAAGTCGAGACTGGAGTGAATCTGTGCTGATGATCTGCGATGTGTAGCAAGTTGGTGTCCATAGACAATTGCAAAGGCGAGAGCTTTCCCAGAGGAAGAAGCTGTGACAATTGTCCCTCTTCCTTCCTTTTATACCCTGGGAGTTCCAGTTGGCCCTTCACATCTGGGTGGGTGCTCTTCTCTCATTGGCCGCCAACAAATCACTCACACTCTAATCCAGACCAGTTCTTGATCCCAAATCTAGAGGTGGTTCATAAGTCCTAATCCTAATGGAGATGTGGGTCCTAATTCTGTCAAGTTGACATAATCCCATCAGTGGACACAAACACACTTAGATGAATAACTTTATATTTGATGAAGTATTTTGTTTTTGAGACAAGGTCTTGCTGTATAGCCCAGGTTGATCCTCAACTCACTATGGAGCCCAGGCTGGCCTTGGACTCACAGCACTCCTCCTGCCTCAGCCTTCCGAGTGCTGGGAATACAGACTTGGGCCACCATGCCCAGCTTTTGTGGTGCTGGGTAATCGAACTCAGTGCTGTGCACTTGCTAGGCAAGTGCTTTAACTGCTGTGCCATTCCTCCCGCTCCTGATAAATTTTTTATTGAATTAACATCTGAAATACTCTGGTGAGGTCAGATCAGAGGCTATTAGATAAATACTTGATAAATAAGCATGAAAATATAAGCTCAGTGTCATTTGCCATCAAGGAATTGCCAGTTAAAACCGCCATGAAATACTGTTTTGAACTCCACCTCCTCCTGCTCCTGGTCATCCACATCTTCTTCCTCCTTATCCTTCTTATTTTTTGACTGGTTCTTGATAAATTGCTAAGTCTCCCAGGTTGGGCTTGAACTTGTATTCCTCCTGCTTCAGCCTCTAAGCATTCTGGGATGACAGTTGTGTGCCACAATATCCAGTTTTCTGTGAACTTTATAAAATGACTTGACAACACACTGACAATACTGGCAAGGATATGGAGAGAGAAAGGAGTCTTGTTCTTTGCTAATGGAAATACAAAACAGTACACTTTTAATTAGTGTGTGCTTATGATTCATAATGGTTACATTTGGTTTCGGGAATATATTTCTTGATCATTTTGATCCTTTTACTCACTTCCCTACACTTTCTCCTCCCTCTTTGCCCTGATTTTCTTCTCCTTTTCAAAAATTGGCCTCCCTGTTTCCCACTATTTCTCCTTCCTTATTTTTATTTTGAAACCATGCGATATTTAACTTCCAGTAAAATTAGAGTCTTTAGATCTGTTCATTTTCCTGCAAACAAAATGATTTCACTCTTTGTCGTGGCCGAATCTTGCTTCATTGTGTATATAAACACCACTTTTCTTTATCCTTTGTTGATAGGTACCTTGTCTGGTTGAGCCACTTTGAAGGACAGTTAGGCAGTTTCTTACACAGCTAGACATAGTCTTACTATGAGACCTGACCATTATTCCTTTAGATATATAACTCATTGTCCAGAAAGTTTATTTTCAAGCAAAAACCTTTAGACAAATACTTGCCACAGATTTTTTCATAAATTCGAAGAACTGGAAGCAACCAGGTTCTATTTCAGAAGGTAAGTGGATAAAGACACTGTGAAATTCAGTAATAAAAAGAACGGGCTACCAAATGATTGCACGACGTGTAGGTACCTTAAATACATACTGCTAAGTTGAAAGAAGCGAGTCTGAGAAGACACAGAGTATATGGTTTCAATTCCATGACATTGGAGCAAAGGCAAAACTAGAGACAGTAAAACAATCAGCTGTTGCCAAGGATTCCGAAGCAGGAGAGGAATGGCAGCAAGAACATTTTGTATAATACTCCAATGTGGTTATATGCCATTGCGTATTTATCAAAAAATAGATCTTCATTTCATAAAGAGTACACCTTAATGTATATAAATTTAAAGCAAAATTATTTAGGTTGAGGAATCCCGCACATGAATGCAGAGCGGGACAGGATAATCTGAGTGAAAAAAATCTCATTGAAGTGGAAGGGATAAGTGGAGCCTGAAGAAGAAAAGGCAAAAGCAACTATACATAAGCACGTACTTATTTGTGTGGGGTATATATTAATGATTCTAGTTATGTTGTACATATATAAAGGTTGGGAGCCATGTTCATCAATGTGGAAATGCAAACCTATAGCTGAGTGAGCGGAAGAAACTAGAACATCTGTTCTATGTGACTGTGGATTAGAGTAAAAGCAGTATGAATTCATGTTTAGGTTAATATACTTGCAAATAACTATATAGAGAAATACTTATAGATGTTGGTCATACTGGCATTCATTATACATATGCTGTTTGTTGAGGAATGGAAGAAATGACATTCAAGTAGCAAAGCCTATTCCTAGCACTCAGATCTTGTCTTCTAATATTCTTCAAGAAAAGGAATTGGGGTTTCTTTGAGAAATGAGCGATCCCAGGACAAGGGCAGAAATTATACATAATGATCAGTCTGTGTCATAGACTGTTGTTTGTTAAAGAAATACTGAGCCAGCTGAAAGTGCTTTTAATATCAAATGCAACAAAATAATATACTGTTTGATTATAATCCAATGTATAAAATAAATACTCATGAGTCCATACAAATGTTAAATTACTTAATAAGTTAATAAACAGAGAGACAAATATTCCATAAAGAAGATTTCTAAATAATTTATGTAGATAAATTTGGGCAGAGATATTCAATGACTACCATTCTTTAATTATGGGATGCACATGGACATTCCCTGCAAAGACCACTGAGTAGAAAAGCAGGAAGTTTTGCAGTGGAGGAAACTTACAAATACTACCTCATCAAGGTTATCAAAGGCAATGTCAGTGATCACAAATCATGTGAATAATATGTATTCTTCATATGATGTGATTAACATGCCAGTTTTACTTGGAAATATCCTCTCAATTACTCACAACCTGAGATTATCATGAGAATAATCATCAAACTCCAGTTAGGAGGTGTGCTGCAACATGCATGAACATTACTCCTCAAAATTATTCATGCCATCAGAACAAGTCAGAGACACTGCCTGTCTTAGTTACTTTCTCATCACTGTGACACAATACCAAACATGAGCAAAGTAGGGGACAGTCCGTTCATAGGTGAATGGCTGGAAAATGATGGAATCACACGGTGAGAGCACAGCTAGAGCTAGAGCTGCCCAGGAGTCCAGAGACCCTCACAGCATGGTGGAACAGAGGGGAGGAAGGGCAGAACCAACACACGCCCCTCCAGGTCAAGCCCCGAGCATCTGACCCTTCCAGCCAGGCCCCACCTCCCAATCCTACCCAGAAGCCACGGGAGCATGAGGCTTTTGGGGGACACTCCAGATCCAAACCACGACAATGCCACAGAGAAGGGAAACCTAAGGAGACATGACAACTAAATGTAACATGGATCTTGGAACCAAGATATTGGGATAAAAAATAAGAAAATATATACTTAATTATAATATATTAATATTGGTTCATTAATTGCTAAAATGACCTATACTTACATAAGATGTTAAAAGAAGGGAAAGTATGGGTAAAGTATGTCAGAACTTTGTACTGCCTTCTCATTTTTTTCTGTAAACCTCGAGCTCATGTATAAACAGTGTATTGAAATACAACTGTATCATAGTTTGTGGAACACTATTAAAGTAGTAGTGAGATGGAAATTTATAACATGATAACGCATACTAGCAAAGGATAGTACTTAAATTCAAAATTTAGGCTTCTATCTTTAAAAAGTAGGAAAAACGAATGAAAATAATTTAAGCCCAAAGTCAGTGGATTTGAAGAAATGACAATAAAAATCTATGAAATAGAATAAAAGTGATAAAGTAGAAAGGACGTCAAAATATGCTTCTCTTAAAATACAAATAAAATGATGGACCTCTATCCCACTAAGAAAATAAAGATGACACAAATTCCCAACGCCTAAAATTGTTAACTACAGAGTTTATAGTCATTAAAATGATAAAGAATAGTATTGTGGTTTGGATCTGGAATGTCCCCCAAAATTCTCATGTATTTGGGTGTTATGGATTTTCTGTGGAACCATGTGCTATTTGGGATATTGGGGCCCAATCTGGAGGGATGGGTTGCAGACCTGTATATTGTATTATGTGTGTGTGGTGGAGGCTTATCACACCTTCCACACCTGCATCCAGGAGGGGCCGATCACTGGGATGGAAACTGTAAGTGGGTATATATACTGCCACCTTCCTCTCGGAGGAGATTGTATTTGACGGGTCTTGGCTTCCTGTTTGTAATATTGTGAGAAGCTGCCTCCACCTCTGCCTCTGCCATGTACTTTCACTCTTGCCGGCCGCCCCTGAGTGGACTGTGACCTTCTGAAACCATGAGCTAAAATAAACCTTTCCCCCCTAAATTTGTGAATGTCAAATATTGAGTCACAGCAATGAAAAAGTAACTAAGACAGATATTGCCATATGCTTCAGCTGTAATAGATGAAATTCTTAAAAATATTCAAAACTTATAAGCAAACTTAGCAAAGCCAACATTAGTTCTAGATATTTTACATAGTTGGAATCATAAAATATGTTACTTACTGAATTAGGCTTCTTTATTTAGTATATCATTTCAAGGAGCCTTCTATATTGCAGCATGTATCAGTGCTTCATTCCTTTTATAGCTAAATAATACGGTACTAAAGACTGCCTACATATTTGACATTTCACTACTCAGAGCTTAAAAGTATAACACTCAAGCTTCCTTTTCTGTCCTAAATATGAGGAAACTGATAAGAAGGCCCGAGTGTTCTTTTGTGACACTGAAAGTATTATGGTTTGAGTATGTTTGTCTCCTTTAAAACTCACATTGTAATTTAATCCCCATTGTTAGGAACCAAGAGAGTGGCAACTTAATTCAGCTATGTTGTTTATAGGTGGGGACTTTGGAAGATGTTTAGGATTAGATAAAGTCATCAAGTTGGAACCCCACAATTGAATACTGGTGGCTTGTGTGAAGACACTGGTTTTAATCTCTAGTATCACAATAAAAGAAAAGATAAGAAATACATACATATGCACTGCCTATCTTTTGCCAGGTGATACCCTGTGCCACCAGGAGATTGTCATTGGGAAAGTCATCACCAGATATGGCCCCTCACTTTGAATCAGAACTGTGAAGCAAAATAAACTTCTTTTATTTACAATGTATTCAGTCTGTAGTAGTGTGTTATCAGCAAGAGAAAATAGACCAATACAAGGAGGAAGTTCAAACTACTTGTGGAAACTAAAACCATGACTATATCCCTTAGTAGGAAAACCAGTTTCCTTCTCCACATTCAAGCTAGTTTGAAGTCTGCCTGAGTGACTCGTGGATGTCCCAAGAAAGCTTAATGTACATAATCATGCTTTTCACTCTTTCTTGCTATGAAATGCCATCTTCATTGATAATATATCTTCTCCAAATGGGTGAATCCATCTGCCTCTTCAAGAGGTCACAACAATTGTAGCAATGTCTAAATGGCCACCCTCCTTTAGAATCTTCCTTCTTTAAATTACTGCGTTTCGGTCTGATGGCCAGGAGCTCTCAGCTACGGTATGCTGTATGGCATGATCTTTGAGCTGATCTTCAAAATACATTTGGCTGAGTGGTACTGAATCCTCTATTATAGATTTAACATATTTAAGTCTGGAGTTTAGATAAATTACGGGAGTAATAAAAATGGAATTCTCCTTAAAGTGGCCTTGTGTCATTTTTCTTGACCCATACTTACCTGTGTTTTAGAATTAATTTGTGTTTTGATTCTAGTATAAGGTCTGAATCAGATGCTAACCTCAGTGGAACAACCTTGCGACAGTGACGGATGAGTTCTACGTTTCACCCAGACATTGATCACCAGTGTACGGGCTGTTTGGAATAAAGACTGTGTGATAGACCAACCTACTCTGAAAACGATTCACAAACGAGAAGTCATTATAATTAAAGTGAAAAAAGCAGTTACCAGAGAGTAGCAAATACAGTTATATGTAACATGCTGAGGTCCACACAGCTAAAAGCAAGTGGCTCACCAGGTTCATTCAGAATGCCCTGAGTGCTTCCATGGCTGCTTATGCTTCTGCCTGAATGATCTTGATACTGGAGGTCACACGGAAACACTCTAGAGACAACCCCCAGCACGCCCAGGGATTATTTCACATCTATTTAAATCTGCACATTTTAAGCCCTGTAAAATGACCATTGTCAAGGGGGAGGTCGCTAACCTTAATGATATTGATGTGAGGCTTTCTAGTGGTAGCAATTTATGTGAAGAATTTACAGTTTCCAACTTCCCTCTTCCTCTGGAAGGGAAGAAAGAAAGGAAGGATGAGAGAGAGAACGAAGAAAGGAGGAAAAGGTGAAGCAGCAGAGCAGGAGGAGAAGACAGAAGGGAGAAGAGAAAGGAAGTGAAAAAGAAAAGCTAGTTGCAGGAGGACAAAAACCCTGTATTATAAATACACAATTTGACAAAATTTGTAAGACATTTACAGAAAAGAGATAAAAGAGTGCTGTTGACTTCCGTGCCTGTACAATAGGCTCCAAATAAGTTTAACATCTAACACCTGCTGATTTGCACTAATTGGCAAATCTCTATGGACTGATCGACACTCAGGCCCAAATTACTGTTGTATTTGGAGGTTCCCCTAAACACAAACCAAGTATGTCCTATAGCTCTAGAGAAGTTGCTGAACGTAATAGCTACACTTCATCTTGTCTGTTGTGACTACTGCCTTGCGTGATTATCTACGTATAACATTACCCATTGCCTAAAATTTTTCATTTGAACACAGATGCTCTTACTAAATGAATAGCAAATTAAAATCAAATTGTGTCCTTAGAGTTCAAAATTTGTCTTGAAAAAGATGATCCTTATGAGCCTTCCTCTTGGTAGTTAATTTTTCCCAAAGTATATGACAATAGAAAAACAACCCACTTATGAGACCTCTTCAGAGAGGAGGTGCTTATCTTCACTGCTTCTTCATTTTGTTAAACTTGAAAAGAATGACTGTCACTTCACAATGAGCTACCACAACTTAACTCATAAATAAAATTACTAACTCCATCCAATTACCAATTGGTTAACATTTTGTTATAATGTATGTGGCTAACATGTTCTATTCAATGCCACTTTCAACATCGTCTCATCCTCAGTTTGCCTTCAAAATGGAAAAGGGAAAGGCACAACAAAGGCAATGCACATTTACCTGGGATGTACACACACATGCACACTACACAACATTTATTCATGGGATATCTGTCTTGGCTTTTCCATCTCAAAATTATATAAGTGTATCTTCAGACAGATTTCTTTAAAGTGTACGCGAAGAACTTGCAGTATAGACTATGTTAAGGCAAAAATCATTTAAAAATTTTAGTATGCATGATCCGTATTGAATGTATGCAGCTTGGAGTGTGTGTGTGTGTGTGTGTGTGTGTGCACATTTAAATCAATTTTTATGTCATCTCCTACCTCCCCTATTCCTACATCCTTCCTACCTCCCTTTTTCCCAGATCCCTTTTCAATCTCTGCAAATTCTAACTCCATTTTTTTATATCTCTGTATTTTATTTTGCTTTTTAGGTCATTTATATTTTGGGTTTCTCCTATAAGTGAAACCACATGGTACTCACTCAATCTTTTGTGGCTTATATAGGTCGCTAAGCATTATGGTCTTACGGTACATTCATTTTCAGATACATTGTTCAAGTATATCTTTCCTTATGGCACAGTAAAACTCTCTCTTTATATATATATATATATATATATATATATATATATATATATGTATATATATATATATGACTTTTTAAAATCCATCCATCTTTTGATGGAGATAGAGGATGCTTTGATTTAGCTATCATGAGTTGGCTGCTATAAACATGGTATGAATGTGGCACTGTAACATAATATCTTTAATTCTTTCAGAAATACACCCAGGCGAGGTATAACTGGGTGGAATATAATTTCTACTTTCAATTTTCTGGATAATCTCCCTACTGATTTTATAATGGTTTTACTTAGACTGAAGCCATCTTAATTGCTTTTTTTGACCACAATGGTGTAAAACTAGAGAACAATAACAGGAAGAATTTTGAAAAATTACAAATATATAAACATGAAGTAACATACTTCTGAGAAAAACTAGTGGATCAAAGAAATAAATTCAAGGGAATACAAAAGAGATCTTCAGACAAATGAGAATGGTCTTACAACACACCAAATCTTATGGGTTACAGCAAAAGTAGACCTAAAAGGGGAGATTTCCGAAAAGAAAATGAACACCCCAATTTCATCACCCAAGGAAGTGGAAAAGAAAAGGAAACTGGGCCAAAAATCAAGAAAGGAAGGAAATCAAAAAGAATAGATGCAGGAAGTAGAGGCTAGAAATCATAGAAAGGATCAATGAAACTTAAGAGTTGGTTCTTGAGGAGATAATGTTCAAAACTTTAGCTAGACTAATGAGGGCAAAAAGAAAGACATTAAACAAACCAAACTGTAAATGGAAGAGATGCTATTTCACTGATGCTCCAGAAATGCAAATTGTCAGAAGAGAAACTAGAAACACTTATATACCAAAAAACTGAAAGCCTAGAATAAGTTGACAGATTCTGATATGCAACTACCAGGAATGCATTGTAAGGAAATAGAAAATCTTAATAGATGAATAACAAATAAAATATTAAATCAATAAAAAATCTTCAAACAAGGAAAAGGCCAGAATCAGGATGGAGTTAAGGGTGAATTCTAATATATCATCTAAAGAATGATGAATGCCGGTTCTTTAGAAGCCTTGCTCCTAATTGAAGAGGAAAAACACTTCTAAACTCATTTTATAAGGTCAACATTATCTTGATGCTAAAACTAGATAAGGAGATGACAAGAAAAAATATTACAGAGCAATATCCTTAATGAGTCTGTATGCAAAAATTATTTAAAATATACTGGAAATTGAATGCCACATCACTTTAAAGGATCATTCATCAGAACCAAGTGAAATCCTTAAAATTCATATAATTTAACATATGCACATTAATAAATGGGATAAGCTACATCAACAAAATAAAGGATAAAAATCATATGATCATTTTTATAGATGCAGAAAAAACATTTAACAAACGTTTTTAAAACTTCCTTTGATGATAAAACTGTAGACACATTAGATATAGATGGAAGTTTTCTTGACAAGATAATATATATATGACAAGCTGACAGTTGACGTCACATTCACCTATGAAAAACTTTCTGCTTTTCTTGTGAGTTGAGGAATATGAAGTGGGTGCCCAGTTATACCATACTTAGTCAATAGAGTATTCGAAGTTTTAGTCAGAGTAATTCTACAATAAAAGTAAGACACCCAAATAAGAAAGGAAAAAGAAAAGTATCTTTGTTTGCATATGACATGATCCTATATGTAGAAATCCCTAAATGTTCCATGAAAACATTTTCAAAACTAATAAATTAAGATAAATTGCAGCATACAAAATCGGCACACCAAAATCAGTGACATTTCTATACACTGACAATGAACTATTACAAGAAGAAATTTTAAAAAATTCAATTTGTAAAGTTTCAGAAAGAATAAGCCAGTTAGGAATAATGTAACTAAGAGAAAACTAAAGCAATGGTAATTTTTAGATAAAACGAGTATAATTTTGGTATTTATGTCAAATATAGTACAAAGAATGAAAAATAATATCATTTATAAACATATTATCAAACACATTAAATTCATTTAGAAACTAATACACTATGATGTAGCAAATTTTATCCTAAGAATGCAAAGTTCATTGAATATTAAATTGATAAATATAACATTTTAAAATGTATAATTACAAAAGTTCTCAGAAGAATAATTTAATAGTTTCTCTCTATAGATCTAAAACAGGCCTTTGAAAAGAGTCAACATACATTCTTGATAAAATAGAATTTGATAATTTTTCCCATTTTATTGATATGTATAAGTGCAAAATTTAAGGTTTACAATGATGTTGAACATTTTGTGTACATATGTATCTTGTCAAAGTGACAAGGACTTTCCTGCTCTCCTTTAGTCCCTCCCCTGACCCACCCCATTCATCCCTCCCCACCCTACCCCCCTGGTTCACTTTGTTTTTCACTTTATGTTCCATGAGATAGTTGTGATCTGAGTCTCTCATATCAGAGAGACCATTCGATGTTTCACCGTCTGCTTCTGACTCACTTCACTAAGCATGATGTTCTCAAGATTCTTCCATTTGCCCACAAAGGCCTCCACGCTGTTGGACTTTATAGATGCATTGTATTCCCTTGTGTATAAATACCACAGTTTGTGTATCCATTGGTCTATTGATGGGTATTTTGGTGACTTCCATATTTTAGCTATTGTTAGTTGTGCTGCTATGAGCATGGGTATACATGTATCTCTGTTCGGTGTTGTTTTGGCCTCTTTTGGAAATATTCCCAGGAGGGGTGCCATTGAAAAGTGGGCAAATGAAATGAAGAGGCAGTTCACTCATGAAGAATTACAAGTGGCCAATAGTTACATGAAAAGATGTTCAACATCCCGAGCCACAAGAGAGATACAAATCAAAACAACGCTAAGATACCATCTCACCCCAGAAAGAGTGGCCTATATCAACAAGTCAAATAGTAATCAGTGCTGGTGAGGCTGTGGGGAGAAAGGAACCCTCCTGCACTGCTGGTGGGAATGTAAATTTGTACAACCACTTTGGAAAGCAGTATGGAGATCTCTCAAAAGACTGGAAATAAATATCCCCTTCGATCCAGAATTTGATAATTTTTTTAATGAATGAATGAGTAGGAGGCCTAAACTAGGATCATGGGCTAGTTAAAGTTGTTTACTCTAGCCACTGTTAATGTAACAATTCAACAGAAGCATTAGCTAGTGCAGTTAAGCAAGAGAAATTCTCCAATTGCCTAAGGATTGGAAAAAGAAAAAGAAACAAGTTGCGGAAGATTTGAATAGGTGCCTGAAAAATCCTAGAGAATCAATGGTAGAACTAAGTGAAATGATATAACAATTCTTTAGGAAGCAGTCTATAAATCAACATAAAGAAATCGATAATCTTTATTTACACAAATAGCGACCAACTAGAGAGCACAAACATGGAAAAGACCCATTTAAAATAGTAATCAAGAGAATCTATGTCTACTGCACAGGGTGTTTTGGTTAACATGTATGGTGGGGCTAGTAGGTAATTCAGTGGTAGGCTGTTGTTCTTAGTGTAGGAGAAGCCCTGGATCCCATCCCCCACCTCAGCAAACTAAAACACATTCTGCCTCAAAATTTTCTTACAAGGATATAGCTCATGTTAGGTGTTCTCACTATAATAAAAATGAGTAAATAATAAGTAAAGTTAAGCAACCCAAATTTTAAAAATCTTAAGATTTTTTTAAAGACAGCATCTCACTACTTTGCCCAGCCTGCCCTGGAACTCATAATTCTCCTGTGTCAGCCTCCCATGTAGCTGGAATTAGAGTTGTGAGCCATTGTCCCTGTCTAAGAATATAGTTTTAGAACGTCAAAAACTTGTATGAGTTATATGAGTAAAACTTTGATACTCTCTTAGAAGGCACAAACCTGTGATCACACAATGGAAAGATGGAAGATTCAACATGATAAAAGGTCATATTTCCCCAAATCAATTTTTAAACTTAATTCAATCCCAATCAAATATCAACAGGCTTGTTTCTGAATTAAATTAAATTATAAATTGAGGAAAGTGGACAAATTGTTACTAAATTTTACTTGGAAAAATAAGCATTTAAAAATCTTCAGGGGAACACACACACACACAGCAAGCTGCAAGGAGGAGCTGCCAGAGCAGACACTGAAACACTGTATACAGCCTCTTTAATTAAAACGGCGTGGAGCAGGTTTTTTTTTTTCTAACTTTGAATTAGGGTCTTAGTCTGTAGCCCTGGTGGATCCTGAACTCACTATGTAGTCCAAAGCTGGCTTCAGACTCGGGACAATTCTCCTGCCTCAGCCTCTGGAGTGCTGGACGACAGGTGTGTGCTACCAAGCCCTGCCTATGTAGTGTCGGGGAATTGAGCTCAGGGTCAACCACAGTGCTATTCCTCCAGTCCTGCTGAGCAGGTTTATAAGTGGAAAAGATAATCAGAAAATAACAAAATACAAATGGAATATATTTTTGGTATATGATGAATATACATCAGAATACATCAATACATCAGAATGAAAATAAGCTTAAACTAAATTGTGTCTGTCAGGTAGATAGCCACTTGAAAAAAAATAAAGTAGTGACACTTTGTGCCTTATGCAAAAATAAACAACTAGATACGGAATCTAAATATAAAGAATAAAATAAAGTGCCAGAGTGATTGAATCATTCTTTAACCAATGTTTAGGAAAGATTTTAAATAATAAATAAAGATACAAATGCAATGATACAAAAATGGTCGAGAATTGTGACTACACAATACCTTTCTAAAAGATAATTTCTGCATGTGAAAAACTCTTAAAACGTTACTGACAAACTGGAAGAAAACATATGCAGTAAGATAACAGACAAATGGCTGCTCTTCTTAATGTATACCAGCTTCTTAAAAATAGCGGGACACAAGATGAAAGATTGCCTTTCAGAAATTACTCATGTTTTTGAGGTTTACTAATCTTTTTATATTAAGGTGTAGGACTCTATCACTGTCAAATACAAAGAGAACTCCCTCATTTTGTTTAGATGTCTCATAGTATGTGACTGTACAGCGTGACACAATTTAATGAGTCATATTGCTTTTTATGGTATTACCAATTCAGCAATGTGTGTGTGTGTGTGTGTGTGTGTGTGTGTGTGTGTGTATTATAATAGAAACAAATGGTGAATATTTAAAGAAAAAATTTTACTACAGTAAAGCAGATGTTGTCATTAATTTACACTCAAAGTACTCTCCCTTGCTTTAAACACATAAGCCATAATTTTTGCCCTTTATGAAGCACTTTTAGAAGTCTTCTTTCATGAGCATCTTTTATTGTGCTGTCAGAGCAGCCTCAGTGTCCCGAGCTGATACAAAATGTTCACCTTTCATGGCCATTTTGACTTTGGGGAAGAGCCTGAAGCTACATGGCCAATAGTGTAGTATGTTCAAATATGTTTCTATCCTGACCTATGCCTCTCTTCCCTTTATGGCCTCCCCTCTTTCTGATAAGGGCCCACATTACATTAGGTCACTTGGGTCATTTGGGATAATTTATTCAACTCAAAAACACTTGCTTTAATTGTATTTGGTAAGTCCCTTTTGACATGAAAAGTAATATATTTATAGACTTAGAGGATTATGATTTGAGCCCTTTTGGGGGGAATATTATTCAGTCTTCACTCATAGGCAAATATATTCACTTCATACTAAGGTCCAAAATCATTTAGCAATCTGTTTTTTTCTATCTTAGTATCCCAAACTCATTCACCCTGGACCCATTGTCTGATTCAAAAACCAATTTCACATTCTAAAAAATATTTGTAACAGCAGCACTTGACCTCTGGTGACCCAATATCACATATGTAACAATCACACATACTTATTTTCTTACATTACTGGAGGTTGGGAGTCAGAAAAGACCTTTTTAGGAACAAATGAGGAAATAGATAAGGCAATATTCCTTCGGGAGCTCTAGAGGAGAACCTATTCCCTTGCATTTTTCAGCTTCTGCAGATTCCTGGAATTCCTTGGCTCATGGATCTTCATGCTGTATCCAAAGCCTATAAAGTATCATTTTCAAATCTATTTCTTCTCTCGTGTCTGTTCCTGTTGTCTCTTCCGACTCCTCTCATTCTTCTGCTTTCCTCTGTGCTACATTGCGTCTACCCAGAAAATTCAGACGATCTCATCTCAAAGTCCTTAACTTCATCACACCTAAATTATCCCTATTGTCATGCAAGAAAATATATTGAAACGTTTTGAGGAGTAGGACATGGGTACCTTTGGAGGTCCATTATTTAGCCTACTGCAGTCTAGTGCTTCCATCTCTATTCCCTGAAGAGATCATGGCGCCAACACGCCATTGGAATTAAATATCACACCTCAGATTCTCCCAATATTCATGCTGTCCTGTAAGTAGTACAAGCTGCAAAATTCAATGTATTATCTTTCCTTTCCTTTCCTTTCCTTTCCTTTCCTTTCCTTTCCTTTCCTTTTCTTTTCTTTTCGTTTCTTGAGACAGTGTCTCACTCTGTAGCACAGGCTGATCTTGAACTCAATATGTAGCACAGGTGTTGTGGTTTGGATCTGGAGTGTCCCCACAAAAGTCTCTTGTACCTATGGATACTATATACTGTTGGGAGGTGGGACCTAGCTGGAAGGGGCGAACGCTTGGGGCTTGAACTGGAGGGGCGTGTGCTGGTTCCACCCTTCCTCCCAGACTTGTCTCAGTTCTGCCCTGCTGTTGTGAGAATCCTTGTCTCTGGAGGATCGGCTCTGGCTTTGGCTTTAGCTGTGGCTCTGCCATATGATTCCACCATTTCCCAGCCACTCACCCATTAGCAGAGTGAGATCTTCTAAACCATGAGCTAAAATAAAACTTTTTCTTCCCTAATCTGTGCATGTCAGATATCGAGTCACAGTGACAGTAAAGTAACTGAGACACCAGGCTAGGCTTAGACTCATGGAAGTCTTCCTGCTTCAGCCTCCCAAGTGCTGGAGTTACTGGCATGCGTCATCATACTCTGCTTATGTGGTGCTGGGGAATCAAACTCGGGGCCCTGTGCCTGCTAGGCAAGCGTTTTAACCACTGTGCCATCCCTCCAGTCCTCCCGTTTAGGAAGGAAAAACTGCAGAGGAGAGTACCTGGTAGACTTCCCTTCCCCCCACCCTCACCCCCACCCCACAAAGCTGTTTTCCATTGTGGTTGTTTTTCAGTTCCCCAGACCAAATAGTTACCATGCTTCGGGTTTCTGCAGCCAGAGAGAAGCTGTGCTTCTCCCCACACACTGAGATCAGGCCTGAGCTCCTTCCGCTTTTCTCCCTTCTCTCCAATGGACACCCTCTTGGATTACCTTCTGGCTTCTTGGCCAAGCGCTTTGCTTTTCCTCTCTTTTCCTCTCTGACCGAGACCTGCTTGGATCCCTTCTAGACTTCTCAGTCGAAGGCCTTTCTCTTCTGTTTTGTTTTATCCAATAAACTGTTGCTTGTTTTTTTTTTTTTTTTTTTTTTGACTCCATCCACTTTATTCTTAATCATATGAGAGTCTGTGGACCCAGGAATCTCCTCACTTCTCCTGTGGGAAAGGGACTGGGAGACTCGTGTCCAGGATCTATATTTTCTCCGCACCAACAAGGTCCGTAAGCTGGTTTGGAGTCAACCACCTGTGAATAGCATGGTGACATTGTCTTCAGCTAACCCTCTGGGTTCTTAGCTTAGGGAAACTGCAAGTATGAGTTTTACTTGCTTTACACATGGCTTATTGCTAAGAACTTGCTGAGCACTTTGTCTCTAATGGAAAAGGCTCACTATACCAGTAACCTGGCTGGGGATTTAAAACCAGTTTGCCTAAGCCAAGAGGTGAGTCTCTAAAAGCAATCTAGTTAGCATCAGGAGGCAGCATTGCTCTGGAGTTCATTGGAACATCTTTCTTTGTCTTACACACAAAATTCTTTCCTCCAAGACTGCAACTGTTCTTTATCAAGTTTCCTTGTGGGCAAAAGGCCCCGAGATGGAGTAGTCGGGGGGCAGCACCTGCACACTCTGCAAAAGTACGACTGAGCATCCTCTCACAACAATAAGCCCGGTGTTCTTAACAATACGATCAGTATGATGAGCACATGATGGTAAGGTCATTATCCTTTTCTCTTTGTACTCAACAAGACCTGACTGCAGTATATAAGCCAGATGTGTACCGTAAAGCTCAGGCTGAATGCTCCACCAATGTCAGCTCCATGCACTTTCTTTCAACTGAATATCTCACCTCCAAAGGTGGCCTTGCAGTAATCCGAAGCTGGCAATCCTTTAGACTACAAGTATGCTTCTTTTGTTTGCCTGAATGAAGCCCACTGCTTAATCTCACTCCTCAGTCCTTGACTACGGAGCAATAGTTCTCCTTCTGCTGCCATTTGTTCCTGTGGCCACTACCCTTTCACACAAGGCGATAACTCAGGCAGTGTGAACCTAAAAGTGAAGAAGTCGTAAACACCCTTCTAGGCCATGTTTATAACCTGGATTAGCAGCAAAAAGAGAGACCATTCCTGCCTTTCCTCCCTGTGGGCAATGGTCCTGAGGAGGTCCTTGACATCCAAAACCCTCTGGGCCAACTCTACCTTAGGGACATGAAGATGCAGGGGTCCCCTTTCTTCTCTGAGCTCCCTTCTTCCCAGGCAGAATCCCTTAGGGTCCTGGTAGATCTGGTGTTGTAAGAGGTTTCATTTTAATTAGAGACCTTTTAGATCTGGATCAGGGAACAATGAAAGGGATACTGGGAGGGATAAAAAAGATTGAGGCCCATCACCAGGAACCTCTTTGACCATGCATGGGTAAGAGGACGTGACTCTCAGTGACAGCCCTGAGAGGCTTCTGTGTCAGGGGACTAGCTTTTCCTAGGAATTCTTGAATAGATGCAAAAGGATGCTCCTTCTGGAGTGAGAACTATCTCCCCCCCCCCCCCCCATTTTATTGATATGTATAAGTGCAAAATTTAAGGTTTACAATGAAGTTGAGCATTTTGTGCACATACGTATCTTGTCAACGTGACAAGGACTTTCCCGCACTCCTTTTGTCCCTCCCCCGACCCACCCCATCCAGCCCTCCCCACCCTACCCCCCTGGTTCACTTTGATTTTCGTTTTAAGTTCCATGAGATAGTTGTGATC
>PVKB01007810.1:0-19032 GCA_004027205.1 Ctenodactylus gundi
GGGGCTGCGGCCGGGGGCGGGGCTGCGGCCGGGGGCGGGGCCGCAGCCGGGGGCTGCAGTCGTGGCGGGCAGCGCTGGGCTCTCAAGGCTTTGCTACTCCCGCCTCCCTCATCCTCACCACCAACCCGGGAGGAAGACTCCGGGCAGGATTGTGTTACAGAAGCGCAGAGCCGGCAACCGTCTTGCCGGGTCACACAGACACGCAAGCCCAGAGGCCGCCTTGCTCGTGGCTCTTTCTCTGCCTCTGCGTGACCTCTGCGCAGCCTGCGCGTGGACAGGCACCTGACACACCTGACGCTCGGGAGAGGCTTGCGAGGAGGCCAGGCCGGCAGGCGCCCCTGCGTGGGCCTGGGGCCCCGGAGGGTCTCCGCTCAGGCAGCGGAGAGCGGATGGGGGCTGTGCCGGGCTAGTCCTCTCCTGCCCGCCCCGCCCTGGCCTACCTTCCACAGGGAGTCAAGGAAGAGCTGCTCAGCCGTCTTGCCGGCCTCATCGGGCCTGACGTCATAGCCCAGCAGGCCGGGGTTGGCCTGCACGGCATCCGAGCGGTGCCTGACCCTGTTCACCAGCACCCAGGTCTGGTTGTTGCAGGGACAGAACTCCCTGAGGCTCAGCCCGAACTTCCGGGTGTACTCCTGAAACAGCCTGGGGGTGGGCATGGGAACCATCAGGCTGGGACCAGACAGCTGCCCACTTCCTGCCCCGTTCCTGCCGCCTGGGCCCACTTCCTGCCCCCTCCTGCTCCCTGGGCTCACTTCTGGCCCTCCCCTAACCCCAAGTTGCTGGGGTCACAGGGCAAGGCTGGGCTTTCTGGCCACTGTGCCAGGATCATGGTCTGCGGCCCACAGAGAACTAGGCCCATTCTTGTGGTGATACCACTCCAGCCTGGCCTTCTGTGCTGGCCAAGACCTTCCTCACTTCATCTGAGACCCAGAGACTTTACACCTTCACGTGTGACCTCTCTGGATCCTGGATACACTGTGAGGCGCCCCTAGTGGGTGTCCGTGGGGCTCATCTCCTGGGAGGCTGTGTGCCTTCTGGGCTGGGCCGTGAGTCCTCGCTCACCCCAGGTGGCCATCCTGACCCAGGGACCCCATTTGCCACAGGTTTCCCATGGGATCCCCTGCAGAGTTTCCACTAAGAAAATGGAAGCCCTGGGCTAGGGAACGGGTTGGGGCAGGTCCTGACACCTTGACTTTGGGGAAAGGACCCCGCCCATCAACCTCTCCCTTGGCCCTGGAGCCGGCAGCCCACCCTGGCCCTCCTCACCCCGTGCTCCTCCCCACTGTACCTGTGGCTGACTGGGACCCGCATGGCGCCCAGCTCTATGTACCACTGTGCCCCAGGGATCCTGTGTGTCTCGATCCTGCCACCAACGCGCCCCGAGGCCTCCAGGACGGTCACCTAGAAAGATGGCCAGTTACTGGGCACAGCCAGCACCTCCCCTCCATGCCATCCCCTTCACTTCCTGCCCACCGCAGCCTGAGCTTTCCCTCTGTTACCGGCTCAGACCCTCTGTTCTCTTTTCACTTTTAATTTAAGGAATGTCGTACGTTGTGATTCCTTCACTGCCCATCAAGCTCCCCTTCGCTCCCCTAAAGCTCCAGTTCAAGACTTACCTTCAGGATGGGTTTCTTTTTTTCATTAGTTTTAAGAGATAGGGTCTGGCTATGAAGCCCAGGCTGTCCTTAAACATGTGATCTTCCTGCCTCAGCCTCACGAGTGCTGCAACTACATGCCCGGCTCTCCTACCCCAGCTTGTGCTCCGGACTTCCCTCTTTCCCTGGCTCCCCAGGGCTGCCCACTAGCTGCCCTCCGCCTCTCTGCGCAGAGCCCGGGCTCCCCGTGGGCCTGCCCCGCCGTGCTGTGTACCTGGTGCCCAGCATCCTGCAGGGTCTTGGCAGCTGTGAGCCCAGCCATGCCCGCGCCAATCACCACGACGCGCCTCCTCTCGGCGGTGGGCCCCAGCCCGTGCCGGGCCAGCTCCAGCAGCTGTTGGTACTGCGGGTCCTCCAAGCACTTCGCAAGCCGCTCCCTGAAGGCCTGGGTGCGAGGGCCGAGCAGCGCCAGGAGGGCGAGAGCCAGCCAGCCAGGGCACATCATTGTGGGGATGGCAGTCGGGCCAGTGGCTGGGAGGGAGGAAGGCCAGCCACAACCTCAGTCTGGGCAGGACCTGTGACGCAACATCCTGGCCCTCCCGGCCCGTCCTCCCCTGCTGGGGTGGCACTAATAACAGGGCTGGCATGGGTCACAGTGCCCCTCAGGGGTCAACACCCCACTCATGACTGTCCTGGGGTCTGTTGCACCCTCGTGGCTTGACAGCCGTGAGGGAGGCCGCAGTCCGGGGACAGGTGAATGGGACTTGCCTGCCGCGTCAGGGTCCCCTGGGATCCCCCCACAGTGGTGTGGGGGAGAATGCTTGCTGTCTGGAGGGCACCCTAAGTCACGGCACCTGTTGAAGGGTAGGTAGTGGACGCACTGAACACGTGTTCAGTTTATTTTACTTTAAACTCTCAATTAAAAAAAGGGAACTTACAGATAGAATCTAGGAGTGGTATAGATAAGCCTGTTTTTTTGCACCATTTGGAAATGGGTGGCCTGGTGTTCCCTCGTGGACTTCCTAGGTGCTAGAGCCTGGCCCACACAGCCCAACTGTAGCCATCAGCAGTGGCAGATTAGCACGGACGAGCCAGGCCCAGTGGCGTAGGTCTGTAATCTCGGCGCTCTGGAGGCTGAGGCAGGAGAGTCACAAGGTCAAACGGCCTGGGCAACTTAGTGACTAAGAAAGACCCTGCTTTGAAATTTAAACAAAATTTAAAAAGAGTTGAGGATGTAGCTCAGAGTGAAGGCCCGGGGCTCAATCCCTTGTGTACCCCTGATCCCCGCCACAGACAGAGAGGGACAGAGAGAGAGAGAGAGAGAGAGAGAGAGAGAGAGAGAGAGCATGCGCCAGCAAACAGAAGACTGGCCTTCGGGTTTCCATGGCAACCTCACAGGCAGCGGGAGACCCATCCCAGTGCCCGATTCCTGTTGAATTCGGGCATCTTTCTCCCTGGCTTCCCGGCTTCAGGAGACCAGAGCCTGGCCGGGGCTTGTGCCCCCAGGGCCTGGCGCAGGCTGCGCAGCTGGGGCTCCTCTGGACACCGGCCGGGGCCCGAGCTGCTGTGGCGCCGCGGGGCCTTGTGTTCTGTCCTGGGCAGGGCCCCGTGCCATCCCACCTTCCTCGCGGTGTCCACCGCCCGCCCCGGATCTCATGGCTTTGCTCCCGGGTCTGCCTGCTCCTGCACTGGCTTGGTGCAAGCCGGCAGCTGCAGCCTTGCCTCGCGCTGACCGTCACGTGAGGCCACCCCAGCTGCGGGCAGCATGCGGGTCTGTCTGCGGATCCTGTTTCTTGTTAATAAGTAATGACTTTTCCCCTCGTCCCGGGGCACTTTGGGGGCATCCCCATGTTCATGTGGTGCCCCCCACGTCTGTCACAGTCACCAGCCCTCCCTGCATGGAGGTGGGGTCTCCCTGGTGTCCCCAAGGGAGAGCTCAGCCTTAGTGACGCATCTTCTAGCCACGGCAGGGGCCACAGTCGTCCTGTCCTCCCGCCCAGATGGACTTCAGGGGCTGCAGCAGAGGCTTTAGCTGCTGGGCATTCCCGGGGTGACCCTGATGGCACGACGGAGGCACACTACCGGCCTGCGGCACGTGGAGCGGGACAACCACGTGGGACCCTGGTGCCCTTCCCTCTCTCATCTTTGGGTCCCTGTTCATAAATGTCCTGGAGAAAGACAGAGACGTGCCTGCTGCTGGCCACACAGAGAGGGTCCCGGGCAAGCCCAGTCTGGCTGGGAAGTGAGTTTGCTAGGCGTCGCTTACAGAGCCGGGGACACATATAGGCCAAGGCGCCGCTGGAGCTGGCAGCCTCCACCCTCACCCTGTGAAGGCTGCAGCAGAGCTGCTGGTGCCAGGAGGCTCTAATCAAGACTCCAAAGCAGGATCGAAGCAGAAGAAAAGGCGTCTCTAGGGAGATTCCTTCTTTCTTATTGGAAGCCCACCAGCCTCAGGGAGCCCTGTCCAGCTGTGGTGGCCGGCGAGCTTGCCGTGCTGTGGGCGGGCGCACAGCCTCAGCCTGGCAGGGACCCACTGGGTAGCTGAGCACTGGTCCTCTGCATGTGCTCTCCATTTGGCCGGGGTTAGGGGGACAGTGCTCCTCTGTCTCCATTCTCCAGAGTAAACTGGCTGTCTGTCCCCTCTGCACAGAGCCGGGCTCCTGGGGGCCGCAGCATGTCTGTGGAATACAGGGGTGCAGGGATGGACAGGGTGGGGACGGACACAGGGAGGGAAGGCTGCATGCACAGACGTTGGGGCCTCCTGCTGCCTCCTGTACCGACTCCAGGCCAGTTGGGCAGGGCAGGGCCTGCACCTGTGGACTCCAGCCCTCCTGGCCGAGGGCCCGCCCTGCGCCCCAGCCTCCTTTTCAAAACTGTATTAATGCTTTCTAATTTCTACGACTGGGCGGGGGGTGGGGAGAAAGAGAGACAGGGTGGCGAGGGAGAGGGGGAGAGCGCGAAAGCGGGAGGAGCTCATCTGCTCTGCGCTCTTCAGGGGCCTAGGCCCTCGGCAGTGGCGCCGACTCAGTCTGAGGCCCAGGGCTCGGCTGCTCCCTCTGCTCCCTGGCAGTGCTTGTACTTATTTACTTATTTTATTTTTTGAGGCACCCAGAAAGAGCACTCAGGGCGCTATGCGGACCCCCACACATACACATGGGGCACGCTGGCCACTGTAACTGCCTTGCCATCTGGCTGGAAAACGGTGTTTGAAATGGCAGGTGGTCACGTCCCCAAGGGAACCAAGGGTGTGCAGCCAGGCCCGCGGGAGGAGGTCTGCGAGGAGCTCCTGTCCTCAGCTCAGACTGGCACACTGAGGTCAGCCTCTGGCCACAGGGCAGCGCAGGACAATGCCACGTGGGCTCCACAGACACCGCAACAACCGGCGAAACCCCAAGAAACCAAATCCAGGACGCGCGCAGTGGCCCTGGCAACACGCAGGCATTCATTACGTGCAAAACAGGGACATCGACACTGGACCCATTTCCCCAGGGCCCTCTGCGGGCCTTCACCCTCCTGGTCAAGGAACGGAGTCTACGTGCCAACACGATGAGTGTCATCATGACATACTATGGACAGACATGACCGCCAGCGAGTGTCAAAGGGTGGCTGTGCCTGTGTCCCCACGCCAGCTCTGACACCTGATGTACCTGAGCAGACCCCAAGGCTGGTACAGCCCAGCATGCTGTGGACAGGGCGCGAGGTGCCTGGTGGAGGATGGATGATAAACAGTGCGACTGAGGAAGGGACACGGAAGCCACACATCTCATCTGACATCTTTTAGAAGTTCTCCGTCTAACGAGCAGAAGCTAAAAAGTGGATCTCAAAGAAGAAGGGAGCGGAGAAGTGGTTTGGGGAGGCTGGGGGTGATGACGGCTGGAGGCGGCCGGATATAGGCGCCAAGATGCAGTTCCACGGAGCAGCAGGTCCTGGTGCCCTTAGCACAGCAGGGTGACTTACAGCAGTCCGCTTCTCAGTAGAATCAACAATGAGGTGAATGTTTAAATTAAAAACCGCATTATAGCAAAAGACGTGCGGCCGCCCTCCCCGGCCTCCCTCCGTCTGCCCCGAGCTGGTTAGCAATGTTGGCTTTTCGTGATCATTGTGACTTTGGGGAAGACGGAAGCCCCACGGTGCCAACCTGCTGACTGAGGTGGGTGAGGGCACACCGGCACCCTCAAGCCTGCCTTCTGCGGGATGGCGCTGGCAGCAGCACTCACCCAAGGCGCTCGCGAGAAAGGACTTCTAGGACTGCTTCAGAAAGCGGCAAGAGGGCCGGGCTGGGGCTCAGCGGCTAGAGCGCTCGTCTTGCAAGCCACAGGCCCTGGGGTCGACTCCCAGCACCATGGGAGCAGGTGTACAGTGCACGCCTGTCATCCCAGCACGTGGGAGGCTGAGGTAGGAAGACACTGTGGTCTGGATCTGGACTGTCCCCCGTAGTCCCTGTACTTGGATGCTAGGAGAGGGGCCTGGCCTGCAGGGGCGGGCCATGGCGTGTGGAGGAAGACAGGGCCATAGATTCAGTAACAGGCAAACGGACAAGCCCAGGAAAGGATAACTGTGCACAGCAGCCCAGCTCCAAGTGAGCCGTGACCAGGTTCTGACTTAGCAAAATCATGTTATCGTGTTAAGGAATAAGTAAGAAACGCTAAAGTTGCTGAATCTTTTTTTTTTTTTTTTTTTGAGGAGAGAAGAAAGCAAATTTGACTGGGACAAGCGCAAGGGAGAAAGTGAGGCTTATGACAGTAGGACCTCCCCCGCCCGCAGGAGGGCCAGGGCCCTGACGCTGCTCGATCTTAAGCAACGATTTTGCCAGGATTGCAGTAAGTTTCATTTCACTAAGCTTGCACAAGATTTACCGCGCTGAGCTTCCAGTAAAACCTGCGGTCCAGAGACCACGCGTGAAAGACTCCAGGGCGTGGCAAAGCGCTCGGAGCACCGCGTCATCACAACATCCCCGCGATTTTGTTTCCTGACTGACTTCCGACTAGCTATTCGCTTCACCCGGTCAGCAGCCGGCAAGGCTGCATGTGCCACCCGCTCCTCACACGCGGCTGCACAGATTTTTCCAGAATAAGCCCTGTGTAGTCGCCGGCTGATACACTCCCCCAAATCCATTTTCCTTTGGGTGGCAGGCTGATCTGCCATGCAACAATTCCAGACATGTGAATTAGATTATAGATTACAGGTGAGCGGCGGGGGCCTAAGCCTGGAAGGGGGGACACTGAGGCTGGACCCAGACGGGGACAGGACCAGGAAGGATGCACGCCACTTCCTTCCTCCCTTCTGGACTTGACCTGGCTTCCTGTTTGCAGTCCCTTGAAGAGCCGTCTCCACGCCCACCTCTGCCATGTGCTGATGTTGGCAGCCCACGAGTGGACTGTGGCCTCTTGAAACTGTGAGCTAACACAAAACTTTTCCTTCCTAACGTGTGGATGCTGGGAATTGAGTCACAGCAACGAAAGACTAAGTAAGACAGAGGTTACCCTATGTTCGAGGCCAGCCTGGGCTACATAGTGAGTTCAGGACCAGCCTGGAGTTTATAGTGAGACCCTGTCTCAAGAAAAGGTGGGAAAAAGATGGGGTGAGTGTGTTCGAAGTGAGCAGGAGGATGCTGAGTGGGACTCATGGCCACGTGTTGTTCCTGAAATGAATTTTAAAAATTTCAGCATTCACCTTGTAGTTTGATCACTTCTTGTATATATTTTTATAAATAACTAGTAAAAAGAAGTTTGAAGTCCCCTTCACTGGGCTGTAAGGAAAGTATACATATATGAAAATGCTCTCAATCCTGATCTGACCATGACAGGCAGTGTCTGTGCTGAAGTATCACATGTTCCTCAATAAATCAGTGCAATGACTACGCAGTGATTAAAAAAATAAATTCTCTCCCTTCACTCCCTCCAACACATCCTGCCACAGGTGCACGCCCACGACTGGCTTGGCTTACACGGCTGTGGGGCATGGGGAGGGCTGGAAGGAGAGGCATGGCTGGCATCCCAGCCCGGCGGCTCCCTGGCCTGCTTCCCAGGCCGGAGCATGGCTCCAGGCTCGGCTGGGCCCCGAGGAGCCTCTGAGAGGCAGGGCCAGCCAGGGGACGCATCTCCTGCCCCGGGAGCGTGGCCTCTGCTCCCCTCCACTCACAGGAGGGGCGTGGGAGGAAAAGGCACTACGGAAGGGGGAGCTGGGAGTAGCTGGGCGGGGTGGCGCAGCCCGAATCCCCACGCCCACACTCAGGGGGCTGAGGCAGGGCACTGCCGTGAGTTCTAGGCTAGCCTGCACTACCCAGCTTGACTCTGCCTCAGGAAAAAAATAAAGGAAGGAAGGAAGGAAGGAAGGAAGGAAGGAAGGAAGGAAGAAAAGACAAAAGGAGACCAGGAAAATAAAAATTTTAAAGTTGTACTTAACCAAAATGATGGTCGAACGTTTGGAATCCGCTCGGGACGTTGCGCAGGCTCAACAGCACAACTGAAGCTACTCAGGAAAAAAGAACTTTTGGGACCGCTTCAAAAAGCGGCAACAGATGGAGGGTCAGTTGTGCTCCAGGCGATGAAAAGTATTCTGAGCGGGATTACTGGCATCGTGCCTTTCACTGTATCACATTTTTAAAAAATCTGAAACAAAAATTGCACTTACAATATCCTCCCAAGACTGCTGTTTCAGGGCACAAAAGTGACTGAAGGCTACAATGCTTTTTTTTTTTTTTTCCTTTCTAGGAAATTTATTCAAAAATTTCCAAGTCTTCTGGTTTGGATCTGGAATGGCCCCAAAGCCTCATGTATTTGGATGCCATGGGCTGTGGGCCTGCGGGATTGCAGGTGTGAGGGGACAAGGACGTGTACCCGGGAAGGGGCTTAACCTGGGACAGGCGATGCCCAGTGCGCCCTTTCTCCCGCACTTGGCCCCACGTCACCGTGAACAGCTCGTCTCCGGCTCTTCCTTCTGCCCTGTGCTTTCACCACTGCTGCCGCCCGTGAACCGACTGAGACCTTCCGAAACTGTGAGCCAAATAAATCTGTCCTCCCTTGAGTAGTGGTGTCAGGTTATCTGCCACAGCAACAAGAACGTAACTATGACCCCAGGATCTCGGGGTTCCCATAATGCTAACTGAAGATTCATATTGCATCACTCCTGCCATTGGAGAAACCCGAGATGTAAATAATTCAGACAGCAAGGAGAGAGGGGGTGGGGCAGGGAACAGGGAGGCCGACATTGTGGAGGGAGGATGGGGTCTGGGGGTGGGCAAGGACACTGGTTCAGAGGTGACAGGACCTGCACTGGCTCCCCCAAATGAAGGCTATTTGTGGGTCACAAACCTATACCTACAAAAAGTTTCAATGGTCTTAAACATATATGAGTATATAAGCCAGTTGAGGTCCCCTCCTAGTCCTTGAGGGATCTCCTCAGCCCATTTCGTGACCCTGGGCGGACAGCTGTCCTCCGTCACTTCCACTGTGGGGCCTTCCCCTTGAGCACACGTGCAAGGGCCCTGACCAGAGAATCAGAGTCTCCTCCCAGTAGGGCTCTTTGAGGGTTTCCAGCCCCTCCGCTCTGTCCCCAGGGCCTGTCCAGCGGGCGCTCACCCGTGGCTTGGCCCCTCCCACGATGGCCTCAAGGTGCTCCCACCACCCCTAGTCACAGCTGCCCATGGCCTTTCCTTGTCACGGTTTCAAAAGCAATTTGGTTTCGGTGGCTCCCCCCTCTCTCCCTACTCTTCGCTTTGTCTTTCTCTCTCTCCCTTGGTGCTGGAGTTGGAACCCCGGGCCTTAGACACACAGAGTGGAAACTCTATTACCGAGCTGCAAACTCCTTGGCAAGCTACTGAACCCTTGAACTTGCGGCCTCGATTCCCTCTCAAGACCTCAGCCCCACCCAAGTACCAAGCTGCGCACAGGAACTGACCACGCGCTCCTCCGGCCTGTGGGAACTGGGAGGTGACGCTGGGAGTGAGGGCGAGGGGGCCTGTCCGCCCCTGGAGCCCACGCACTGGGCCTGTCTGTTTCTGCAATGCCCAGGCACAAGGTTGAGCAAGAGGTACCAGCCGGCAGCAGCCATGCCACCACAGACCGGCAGAACATCAGCCAGGAGAAAAGCGACAACCTGTACAGCTGTAAGACTTAGAAGGATAATGAAACCCCAGCCACTGGCTTGGCCTCAGGCCCTGAGCGTTCCCACAGAGCGTGGTGGCATTCTGAAGTGACATGCTGTGACCTTCCTGGGCACCCTACCCAGAGCCACAGGCCCCACCTCCATAACCAGGCCCTCAGCACAGCCAGAGCCCGGCCGCACCAGACTTCAGTCCTCGGCCTGAGCCTCCCAGCGCCTGGGCCACAGGACTGCCCGCTGGGAACACCCCAGCACGAAATTTAGGTTGGGCTGTGAGCAGAAACCTGATGCTAATGCCTCGGCCCTCTGCCCCTCCCTGGGCAAGAGTGGAGAGCTCCCTGTGCACGCGCCCTCCCTACCCGCTAACACATGTGTGTGCGTGTGCACACAGACAGACACACACATGCACACACACAGATACACAGACACACACAGACACGCACAGACACGCGCACCCCTCTTCTCCCTCAGGCCACCCATGACCGCGTCTCTCTTGGAGAAGATGAGATGGCGGGAGGCACTGAAGGACCCTCCGTGGTCACGGGAGCTGGCGCCGGGCCCGGCCAGGTGGCACCGGATGGTAATCCCAGCGCTCTGGGAGACCGAGGCGGGAGGATTGTAGGGTAAAGCCCCGTCCGGGGAGCTTACTGACTTGGTGAGACCCTGTGTTGAAATAAAAAATCAGAAATGGGCTGGGATGGAGCTCAGTAAGAAGGCCTAGGTTCCACACACAGTACCACACACACACACACACAAAAAAAAAAAAAGGAAGGAAGGAAGAACAGAAAGAAAGAAAGAAAAGAAGGAAGACAGGCTGGGGACGTAGCGCCAATGCAAAGGCCCTGCGTTCCGCCCACCGTGCCCAATCCTCCTACAATCTTGTTTTGCTGACGCCTTGCCCAGTGCTCGCCCAGACACAGATGTGTTCGAGCTCCGGAGCAGCTGCCTGTGTATGTGCCCCCCACTACCCCCCCAGTCTGGCCTGTGGGAGGGGCCCTTGGTCTGGGTGAGGGAAGCCACGAAGCCAACACCCCTCCTGGGGTCAGGCCGGTGGGAGCAGAGGTCACAAGCAGGGCCAGCCGCGCTGGTCTGTGAGCCTGCTGTGGCCAGACGCGGGTGCACATACCTGGAAGCCTGCCTGGGGCCTGGGGTGCCCATGTCCTCCCAGCCGGGAGTGGAGCCGGGTCGTCAGTGCCGGGGAAGGAGGGCGGGCACCGCAGTCCCAGGCACAGCTGTGTCCATGGCGCTCCTGGGGCCTAGGCCGGGCCTGTGCGCTGGCCCTGGCTTCTCTGGATTCCCAGGCCTCTGCTGCTGGGGAGGAGAAGGAACAAGGGAGGAATTCTGATCAGCCAAGCACACCAGATGCTAATGGCTCTGTGACACCCTGGGGACCTGTACCCTGACGCAAGGGTGCATGGCGCAAGAGCACGGGCCAATCAGTGGCCCAGCAGGCCCAGGCCAGCTGAGCCAGGCAGGCGGGCACAGCCCTCGGAGTCCACCTCCACCATCTCAGTGACCCAGCGCCAAGGCCACCTCCTGGCACCCAGCAGGGCAGGGCCTGGACACCCTGGAGTGGCCCCGGGCTACGGGCTCCCCACGGGCCATCGTACCTGTGCTCCCTTCTCCCAGGGCACATGGAGGGGAGTTCCAAGTGGCGGTCCCTCTGCAGGTGAACGGGGGCAGAGGGAGGCACAGTGGGGG
This sequence comes from Ctenodactylus gundi, assembly GCA_004027205.1. Lineage (NCBI taxonomy): Eukaryota > Metazoa > Chordata > Mammalia > Rodentia > Ctenodactylidae > Ctenodactylus > Ctenodactylus gundi. The sequence continues at coordinate 11,400 of PVKB01007810.1, forward strand.
GTGTGCCCATGGAGCAGCGCCCAGGGCCCCAGCCTGCACCACGATGCCCTGTGCCCAGGACTGACTGTCCTCTGCCCTTCACCCCATTTGCACAGCTGGGCGTCATGGTGTCTGGTCACAGGCTCACCGTGGATGAGAAATTGGCAGCTGTGGCTGGCATCTTGGAATGCTGCCTGTCCTCCTACCGCAAAGGAGTTTTGCAGAATAAAATTTGCCAATCAGGTGGTGCAGGCCTGTCACCCCAGCACTCTTTAAGGCTGAGGCAGGAGGATCACAAGTTGGAACCCAGACTGAACAACCTAGCAAATAAATAAGAAACTGTCTCAAAATTAAAAATAAAAATGGGCTAGGGATATAGCTGAGTATAAGGGCCCTGGACTGGATCCCCAGTTCCCCATGTGTTTCATGGTGTTGATGAGGTTTTCACCAAGACGTTAGGGACACAGGTTAGTAACTGCCTATGGAAGGGAGGGGGCCCACCATATCTACCATCTCACAGGGGCAGGAGTGTGTGTGTGTGTGTGTGTGTGTGCATGTGCGCGCGTGTGTGTATAACAAGAACATTTAAATTCTACTCTTTTGACAAAAATTCCTAGCGCATTTTTATCAGCAAGTCCTCATGCTGCCGTGAGCCCTTTGGACCTGGCTGTCCCGGTGGCCACGTTGTGGCCTCTGGCTTGTCTCTCTTTACTTCCGTCTCTCGCCCCACCACAGGGACCCCTGTTTCATTTTCTCATTTCCATGTACTTGAGCTTTTCAAAAAATGTTTCAAAGTAATCCACGTGCGAGTGACATCAGACACTATTTTCCTCTGTGTCTGGCCGCTTTCACTTTGCATAATGTCCCCATGGTGGGTCATGTGGCAAGGTCTTTTGTAAAGCTGAGTGACCTTCATGGCTGTAACTGTGTCCACGGTTGCACATGCCTTGCATTTGTGATATGTTTTCTTTAAGATGCATCCAGCCGTGGGCGCTTGGCTGCTTCTCTTGTGCACCCTCGAGGTGGTGGTCTCAGCAAGGTGGTGGTTTTGGCAAGGTGGTGGTCTTGCCCAAGTGGTGGTCTTGGCCTGGCGGTGGTCTTGGCCAGGCGGTGGTCTTGGCGAGGTGGTGGTGTTAGCCAGGTAATGGTCTTGGTCAGGTGGTAGTTTATTCTGTCTTTGTGGGTGCAGATGCAGAGAAGAGATTGTTGGGTCCAACAGAAGGTTTATGTTTAATTCCATGTTTCCAGCATACTTTGTAGCTTCTGTAGAGGCTGCTCTGCACCTCTATTCCCGCCCACGCGGCGGTCTTGCCTACCGTGGGCCACTTTCTCCATGTCCTGCTGGCACGCATCTCTGGCCTGTGGTTTCCCACAGTGGCTTTAATTTGCATTTCTCTGGTGATGAGTGGCACTGAGCACCTTTCAAATTACTTATGGGAGATTTTTATGTCTTCCTTTGGAGAAATGTCTTTTCAGTCTCTTTACCAATTTCAAAACCAGATTGTTGACTTCTTTATTAACTTTGCCATCAGGCCCTTGGGGTTCTCTCTAGATTTTTGAACATTAACCCCTTGCTGGGTGTGTGGCTTATACCTTTCTGTTTTATGGGCCATTCCCTGGGTGCCCAGAAGGGGTGGCTGTTTCTGTGACCTGTAACTACCCTGACCTAGACGGTGCCTGTGTGCCAGGTAGCAATAGCAGGGACTTACCGTGGAACTTTCATGAACTCCGTATACTGTCAGAAAGACTTATGTCAATGATGGCAGCCTATACAAATATATCTGAGGAAACTTTCGGTATTTCTCCATGACAGTGAATTTTATGTACCTGCTGGACTGGGCTACAGGGTGCCAATGGAAACATTTCTGTTTAAGTCTGTTTCTGATGAAGTTAGCATTTGGATGGCTAGTCAGTGCAGCAGATGACCCTCCCTGAGTGGGCGTCACGGGCTCTACAGGGACATATGTTGGTTCTCTTGATTCCTCAAATGATTGGAGCCCAAGGCCACCACTGGCCTGCCTTTCAGCCCGTGGGCTGCAGCTTTGGCCCTTGTACACCCTGGCTGCCCACCGTCCCATGCACTGGGTGCCCCTGAGTTTCTTGAGCCAGGATGGTGCCCTCTGGTAGCCCCATCTCCATGAGGGCAGGAGCAGTTGGCATTCCCTTCCAACCCTTTCCCAGCAGGCACAACTGGCCTTCTGAGGCAGTGGCAGGGTAGCAGTGGACATGGAACACTGGCTGTACGCAGAGGTGGGGGACCTGGCCACTAACTGGCCCCACAGGCTGTCCTCCCCTGGCTTCCCAGAGGTGGCTATGAAGGGAGGCAGGGCCCACGCCACGTGAGCGAGCTCTGGTTGGGAGACACCATCCGTGTGCGTGGGGCCTGAGGCTGGGTGTGAGCATGGAGGGCTGGGAAGGGGTGGGTGAGGCGCTGACGCACACTCTTCAGGATTGTCGGAAAGGTGACCCGCCACCTCTCCATCCCGGCTGCCCACCAGTTCCACTGCCCGGCCTGGGTGCCATCCTCCGAAGCTCCGGGGTGAGCATGGGATCAGCGGCTGGAAACAGGCTGACGGAGGCAAGGCCTTCCGCCCCAGCCGCCCTCCGTCATCGCAGTTAAGGATGGGTGGAGCCGATCACCAACAGCACGCCTCCGGGAGCAAGGGGCAGCTGCGTCCCAGGAGGGAGGGAGGCGCGCACAGGGGAGCACCGTCAGGGGGACGCGGCGCAGGCATCCGAACGGCGAGGCGCGGACCCCCAAGGACAACGTAAAATTCCTGCTCTCTGTTCTCCTGTGTACACCGAGGCGCCAGGGTGACTTGCCCACGCAGCCTACCCCTCGCCTACACGTAGTCAGTTACCAGGAAACACACCCGTGCCTGCTGAACAAGCAGGGCCGGTGGCGAGCGAGCCCGCGGGCACCATGCTCTGTGGACTTAGAGAAGAGATGGGTGTGGGTAACGCGCCCACTGCTCGCTAGACGGTGGTGATCGCTCGGGAGGATACAGGCCAAACAGAGAGGGGGGCTTCGGGTTGCAAGAGACGTCAGATGTTCAGAGCCTGTGTGGGATGTGTGTGGTAGGCGTGTTGTGATTTGGATCTGGAATGTCCCCCAAACCTCATGTATCTGGGTGTGAGTTACCAGTGGATCCCATGGGCCGTCAGAGGCGAGGCCTGGCCAGGAAGGGTGGTTTACAGGTGTGTGGAGGACAGGCTTGGGGTAGGTCAGACAACACACGGGTATGAGCTCCTACCCAGCCTCCTCTGGGGCCCCGAGCCTTCCTCTTGTGACACGGTGTGCAGCCGCCCCCGCCAGACCCTCCTGCCCCTGCCAGTTGCTCAGGAGTGCACAGAGACTTCCCGGAACGGAATGAGAGCACTTGTCCCCTCCCTGAAGGTGTCGATATTGGGTAGAGCGTTCCAGCAATGATAAGTCATAAGCCAAGGTATGTGTAGCCGTGGGAATAGGGTGGGGAGGCGTGTGACGGAGGGAGGCCGGCTGGACGTGTGTTCGTGGTGGGGCGTGCTGATGGCGGCTGGTGTATGTGGGGCTGCAGGTGGAGGCGGGCGTGGTGGGCTGATGGATGTGGCGGGAGTGAGTGTGGCAGAGACGTGCGTGTGGTGGAAATGTGTGTGGGGCATGTGTGTGGTGAAATTGCGTGTGGTGGGAAGCGCATTTTCAGTGGGAGTATGCTCATGGTGAAACCGTGTTTCTGGTAGAAGTGTGCTGTGAGGGTGTATGTGGTGGAGCACGTTTGTGGGAGAACCGTGTTCCTGGTGGAAGTGGACTTGGCAGGGCCCCGTGGTGGATGCCAGCTGGGTGTCCCTGCCTCAGGCGTCCCCGCAGGTGTCCTCAGTCACTGATGCTGGGTGCAGACCGGTGCAGCCCTGGATGGCTGGAACTGGCGGCTGTCTTTGCACCATCTCCCCAGCATCCTGCTTCTGCCGCGGGCTCTTCAGGGATTCTGCCCACCCACACACCTGGCTTTTCCGCGCCTGGATGGGGTCACAGTCAAGTGTGAGCCTCAGGGCTGCCTGAAGAATCATTTTTATCTTCATCAGATTGGGGTCCTCATGTTCTAGCCTCTTCCACTCCTGCCTCCTGGCCCTGTCTTCTCAGTCAGAAGGAAAGTCAGGGGCCACTGTGTCGTCCAAGCTCCCACTGGCTCTGTCTCTGTCTTGACCCCTTGGCCTTCACTTCTACCAGTCCAGCCATTTTCAGGTCATTAAAGAGCCCATCAGGTTGTAGTCTCAGGGCCTTTGCTCGTGCCATAGTCTCTGCCTGGACTGTCTTCCCCATGGCCCACACCTCCTAAGGCCGTCACTGAGATGCCCCCTTCTGAGTTACCCTGAGAGGCAGCGCCTGCCCCTCCCTCTCCCACCTGGCTTTACTTCTTCCACAGCTCTGTTACCGAACCGTCAGAAGCATGAAGAATATGACATTTGTTTACTTATTCGCTTACTTAGCTAGTAGGACCGGCGATTAAGCCCAGGACCTGGGTGTAGAGCCACACCTCCAATCCATTTTATTCTCGGTTTCCATGCAGGGTTTTGCCAAGTTGTTAAGTTGCTGAGACTGGGCTGGAACCTGTGATCCTCTAGCCTCAGCCCCCCAGAGTGCTGGGATTACAGGTGTGTATCACCATACCAGGTTAGAAAATGATTTTATAAGGGGAAAGTTTGACAAAGCAAAATTTCACCTGGCAGAGGCTGGAGAGAACCGGAAGCGAGGTGTTCTGGCTCGGCCAGGGGACCTGTGGAAATGCGTCAGGAAAAGAGAGTGGGCACCTGGACAAAAGCCAGGTGAGCTGTGGTTTCGGCTTGCTCTGGAAAGTCCCGATTCTGGGGGCCGTCTTGGGGTGGGAATGCCTTGGGGTTTAGAGGTAGGTACAGGGGAAAGTACCAAGCACATGAGGACAGCCTGCAAATGTATCACCCGATAATGATGCATGAGCTGTCAAGACAAGATGTTGAAAAAACATTGTCCTTTTTTTCTCTCAAATATCATTAGTTTAATTACACATGCTAGTGATTATTACTAGTAGTTGATGTTTGCTGGGCTGATTGTTCAGCTGAATTAACAGTGTTGATGTCACAATAAAGTAGCTAATGAATGATAATAGGACAGACTTTTAAGTAAACAGAATTTTCACGTTCTGGTGTGCCATAACACGTGTATTATTATTGCATACGGAGTCTGGTCAAAATATATAGCGAATGTTCAGATTTTAAAAACGTGTTGCAATGAGCCATGTGGCCACGGGTCCCCCGCGCCCTCCTCTGCCCGAGTGCAGCAGCTCTCACACGCCCCTTTCCTGGGTGTCCTTCTGAGGTGCGATTAAAAGTTACAGCGACCGCTGCTGTCGGGCACCATGCAGCCAAAAGGCAGGCACGTACAAACACAGCATGTCCTCATCCACCTTAGTCACCAGATCTGGCCCCAAGTCAGAACGCCCAGGGAAGGTCAGCTCAGGACACTGAGGCCGCCGTGACAACACAACCGAAGACACTGGGAGAGCGGCCTCCCAGAACCCCCAGAGTGGTAGGAACAGAGGGGTACGTTCCAAGTGAGGGGCAGGTTGAGGGGGATCATGGCAAACCGGCTTTAGCCATAAGAAAATTTAAAAATCTGAACGCATGTGTGTGTGTTCTGCATTCATCCCAACTTGCATCATGTCCCTTCTGGTCTGGGATGGCCATGTGTTGGGCTTATTCTTTAAGCCGCTGGCCCTGGGCTCCTGGGGCACACACTGAGGGACCTTTTATGCCAGTGGGGGCAGTGGAGCGCCACCATGTGGAGAGGTCGGCAGGGCAACGCTGGATCCTGCCGACTCCAGGGCTGACCAAGGAGGAGAGATGGAACTGGGACCCCGGGCGGAGGCCTAAGTGAACAGAGCAGGGGGCGCAGGAAGCCCCAAGTGGAGCCTCGGCCCGTGACGGAAGGCCTCAGGATCTGTCCTGGCTGAGTACGGAGGTGTCCTCGGGACCCTGAGCTCCCCTGAAGCACCTGAAGTCACGTTTCTCACGTTGGCCGTCTGTGTAGAAAGCCCTTTCCGGCCGGGTCACCAGCTCAGATCCCGTCCTCGTCAGCTCGGACGCTCTGAGATGCTCGGATGTGGGAGGGTCGGGTGTGCGATCCGAGTCCAACGTGGGATCCTGCCTGACTTCACGTCAGGCCTGGCAGGGGACCCATCTACGGATACAAGGTCACATCCAGCCAGCTTGGGGAGGAACATGAACTGCACAGGACACCCCACCACACTGCCCTCGGCTCCGCACAGCCCACGGCGGCGAAGTGACGTCATTCCTCGCCTCTGCTCCGGTGTCCCCGCTGCTTCTGGTGACCGGCCTCTCTCTAGCTGTGCTGCTTAGTGCCCAGGGAGCTTCCCAAGCAGTGGCTCAGCCTCCCCACCTACACGCAGGGATGCCACGGATCGCGTGAGCTGCATCAGGTAACCAGGAGACCCTTCCACGGGGCTCAGAAGTGTCGAGCGGGTCAGCGGCCGGAACCGTCATGGCGGACAGCAGGGTCAGGCCATTATCAGGAGGCAGGAAGTGCTTCTCAGGCTCTTCACACAGAGTTCCATTCAGACAGCAGGTTCTTTCTGTCCTCGGAGCGATCCTCAGGACCAGGGGCCAGGGCTTCGGAGCCTGGTACGGCCCTTCCGGCTGGCTTGGGAGCAGCTACCTTCTTCTGTCCTCACATGGGGAAAGAGATGGAGAGAGAAGTAGCTAGGCATGGCGGTGCAGGCCTGTAGGCCTAGGACTTTGGGAGGCTGAGGCAGGAGGATCCTATGTTTCATATGTTTGAGTCTGGCCTGAGCAACTTAGCCAGATCTTGTCTCAAAAAAGGGGCGTGAGGGGGTGCTCAGTGTGAAAGGCTAATTCCCAGCACTACACAGAGAGAAAGAGAAGAGTTTTAAAAAAGAAAACAACTCGAGACAGGTCTTCAACTTGAAGTCCTCCCGCCCTAGCCTCCCCGAGGGCTGGGACTGCAGGCGTGCGCACCACACCCGGTCCAGATTTTCCTCTTTTTTGAGGACACCAATCCCAACGTGAGAGGGCTACCCTCGTGACTCACCAGGGCCTCATTTCCGCCTGAGGTCTCTGCAAGGATTAGCGCTCGAGCCCACGCATCTGGGGCACAGGCACTGGGCACGTGCACCCCTCAGCCCTCCACTGCCTACGCCCGCTGCCGCTCTGTGGTGCGCCTGGGGTCCCAGGGATAGAAGCTGTGACAACAGCTGTCTCTGCCCATGCTTGGATGGTCACGGGAGGGAGAGGAGAGGACAGAGGAGAGGGCAGAGCCCAGGTCAGCTCAGAGCGCAGCAGGGCAAGTGCTCACAGTCGTGCAGGAAGCAAGAGACCTGGCCCAGGCCCAGGCCTGCAATCCCAGCACTCCAGGACGCTAAGACAGGAAGACTGCAAGTTTGAGCCCAACCCGGGCAACTCAGTGTCTTAGTGGGACCCCATCTCAAAAATACAAAGTTAAAAAAATGGGCCGGGGGTGCAGCTCAGTGTAACGATGCTGGGTTCCATTCCCAGTAACGGTAGGGGGACGGGGGAGAAAGGCGAGACCTGGGTCACCGTCCAAACCCTGGCCAGGGCCACACGGTGCTGAGGGTGGGACAGCCCCAGGGACGGGCCCTCCGGA
>PVKB01007811.1:0-26691 GCA_004027205.1 Ctenodactylus gundi
AAAGGAATAGCAACTAAAGAGATGTGATGAAAAATGTAAGCAAGGTTTAACTAGAGATGAAGCTATTAGAAATTAGGTAGCTTAAAAACCCAGAGGGAAAGAAGGCTAGCCACGCAACTTTTTGTTTTTTAATTTTTTTTTAAGAATTAACCTCAAAAATCACACTTTAAGGGTTACATTTATGGTAGTTTAACCCACATTGGAACATTATGTTAAATTACATTGCACTAAAGCAGACCTATCCTGTGAAATATACTAATGTGTTAGTTTAGCAAAAGCAAGTTCAATTTTTTCACGTGGAGTTAATGATCATTAAATAAGTGAATTTAAAATGTGGGTGTTCTAGGTTGTCTAGATAGGCTCCTGGCCAACACTAAGGTTCTCAGGAGTGGAAGGAGGAGAGAGAAGAGAGAAGCAGAAAAATCAGAGACACACATCATGTGAAGGGAATTCATCTCATTGAGTTTGAAGATGTGAGAAAGGGCCATAAACCAAAGGATGTGAAATAGAAGCCTAGAGCACCACATGATGAGACCCATTTCAGACTTTTGAAATCCATTACTGTAATAAGCTAGTGTTGCTTTTGTCCACTAGGTTTGTGGCCGGTTGTGACTGCAGCAGTAGGAAACTGATATAATGCACTCAGCGCAATTGGCAGAGAAAATTAAATTACATTTGAAGAATATTGATATTGATGTTGAATATTACCGAAAGTACATTTTGATAATTTTATGACAACTTGTCTGTCTTGTTGTGAAGAGTGTTGGCACATGTAGGCAAAATGCATTTGTTGCTGGGGCTTTTATTTACAAAGAAAACAATAGTGTCTTCACGACGATTCCTATTATGTTATAAATTGTAGTGTTTTGGAATTTTTAAGAATTTTTTTTAGAGTTTCATGTTGGTATGCTAGCAGTTACCTGTGTCTTCTTGAGAAATAACACATTAATATAGGTGGAAATAAATGAAATTACGGTGTTTTATTATAATAACTGATTTGAATATAGACAAACAGATATTTTGCTATAATTGCCTTCTGGGCATTTAGATTGGATAAAATTCTATTTAGGATTCTAAATTCTGATTAGGGTTTAGTTATTTAGAACCAATCATATCAGTTCAATAAAAAATACCAAACCAGTAACATTCTCTGACTACTGTCCTTGTGTTCTCTCCACTCTTTCACCCACTGCTGGTGAATATTCCATAAATATTTTCATAAAACAATTACTGGAATATATTGATTTCTTCTTTATTAAGTAGACTGAAGTTGATTTTGAGTAAAAGTGTGATAGCATTAATTTTTTCATAAAGTCATACTCTTTTCAGGTAGGATATTGCTAATATTGTTAATAGTAAGTTACAATAATATCTGTGGATTAAAAAAAAAAAGGTATTGGAGGGAAACCATTAACATACCTGGGGATAAAAAAGTGGCAGCCATGATTGACTTGACTGAGCTTTAAAGATTCTAGAATGACATCCCAAGTTTCTTGTAAATAAATATTCAACTGCTTTTTTTTTCATTTGTCAGCAGCTTCTCAGCTTGTTTTTATTGAGTGTGTTTTCAAGCAAATAAGAAATGATGCCCAAAAGGGCAAAAAGTGGCTGTAGAGAACTTTTCCCATTGATGCTCAATGTATATACATCAGATTTAGAGAGGTATAATATTCTAATAAATTCATAATGATATTACCCTCACTTTAGTAATTATTTTTCAAAGAATAGTATATGTTTCATTTATAACAATTTGTGTGTGTGTGTGTGTGTGTGTGTGTGAGACTGATGGAGTCTCACTCAGTAATTAAGGATGGCCTCGAGCTCATGGCAATTCTCCTGCCTCAGACTCCCAAGTGCTGGGATTGATTACAGGCAATTTATTTTTAAATTTTTTTTCATGTTAAATTAGCTCAAAAAAATCTTTTATTTTTTGCTCTGATGAAGGAAGGCATAGATTTTTTTTTGAAATATGCTTAAGATAATCTATTTTCACTTAATAAGAAGGCAGAAATTACTTTCCCAGAGTTTGGTCATGTATGTGGCTGTATTGTTCCAGAGCCAAAAGAGCATGAATATCTAAAGCCCTTACTTTCTGGGGCTTCTGTCTTATCAAAAGCAAGAGAGGAGAAGCCGGTGACGTTGAAGTCTTTACACGAAGGCATGCTGGGAGTCTGTGGCCAGAGGAGACTAGCCAACACCTCCTTTCCCTCAGACATTACCAGCACATCGGCAGGATCTGTGTGTAACATAGATAAGGGTAGAAATTAAAGACCTACTTGTTTTCTTGGCTTTATTCATAAACAAGTTCCTAGAAAGCCTAAAGACAACATGGGTAGAAAAGATAAATATACAACAGAAAATCTTGGGCTACTTACATTTGGCTTGTATTGCTACTTACAGCTAAAACCATCAGTGAGCATCTCATACTAGTGAACTGAATGAGTATGTGTACAGTTGTAAGCAAATGAATTTTTTCTGTTGCTTGTTGAATATAAAGAACTGGAAAGGGCTCATATTGAAAATATCCAGCATTTTCCTCACTTAGCACCCCTGTCCCCATTCTGAGGTCTAAGAAGACAGGGCATAAATTTGTCTTTGCAGCTCACATTCTACTGTGAGCACCGGCACTTGCCAGTGCTGATAATATTGAAGAGAGCACACCAGCTCAAGCTCTCGCTCTCCTGAAAGTGAACTTCTACCAAGGGATACAGACAATAAGCAAGTAACTTAATAAAACTTCTAGCGTGCCAGAATGTAATAAGTGCGATAAAAATTCTCAGGAAAAAAAATAAAAGCTGCTCAGCAATATCAAACTGGTTTTTCATTAAAATATAATGTGTTTTCATATCAATTCTCCAACTGATTGCAATAATTATGTATTACTAATATACTAATAAAATAAAGAAGAATCTTCAAAATCAATTCTAAAAAAGAAAGATTTTGTTTGAATGATATTTAAAGTCGCAGTTAAAAGATATATTTTTGTTAACTAATAAGCAAAAAAGTGTAAATGAAACATCCACTTCCGGAACAACCCACTTGAACCCTTCCCACACAATGGAAACTTTTACTCCTTGTTCATTGTTTATCAATAAAGACATAGTAAAAAAAAAAAAAAGTACTTTATTCACATGTGTACATCATCAGACACGTTGATGCTGTGTCTGGAAGTGTGAGTTCTGGGCCCTGTGGAAGGTTTCAAAGGCAGGAAAAGGGAACCCCAGGGGCTCATGACCTGTTAGGACTTAAAATTAGAATTTTGCAATAAAGGTTTGAAAAGAAATGTAAATGAGAGAATTGTGCATAAGACTAAATACAGTGATGCAAAATCTTGAATATAAATATAAATGCATGTAGATGTGCGTTTCTTGATTAAAGTCTTAAACGTGGCCTGTGTCCTCTCATCTCACATTTTTATTACTGGTCAGTGTGATGGGCTTAAGAGCTCTGTCTCTTCCTCACCTTCTATTGAACATTTGCATGTTAGGTCTTTCATTTGTCTTTCTGTTCACCTCTAATTTGTCAGTGAACCTTTAACTGACATTTGTTAAAGTTCACCAAATTTGGAAGCCTTTCTCAAGGATTAGGAAGTGTCAGGCATAATTTTATATTAAAAACATGGGTCAGTAAGAAATGCCTCATCAGTATATATCTATTTAATGGAGAGTTTGGCATAAATTGTAGACCACATAAGAACTCTTGCAAGGAAAAAAAAAAGTGCTATTTGCATAAAGATAGCCATTAGAGGATTTATACTTCATTAACCTGTTGAATCTTTTAAAGGTCATAGGCAGAAATAATATTAAAGACCATAAAGAATTCAGTAGAGACAATACACTTAATTCCTAAATTATAAAATTACACAGTATGACCAGGCCTGAGGCAAAATATCTTAGAATAGGTAATTAAGTTAGAATTGGGTGTAAAGTTCTATAGACTAATATATTATAGTATGCAATAAGTTGTTTATTAAAACACTTAAAGTCTTTACAATGCATATAGCAACATTTAAAAGAATGTGCTTAAAGTTATGTTGCTGATTTTCACAAAGAAATTTCTTAATATGATGTGAAACTATGAATATGATTTTTAAAAGTGTGATTCACATATCACAATTTTATAATATAAATATGAGAATTTTACACCATGCTTAATGTCCTTTCTTGCAAATGGGCTATTGAATATCTGTAAATTTGGGATTCTTTGCAACTTTCTACTAATTATTCTGACTTCCTTTTGTGGAAAAGGAACTTAGTATTTTTTTTCTTATGAAAGTGTTTATTTTTTATTATAAAGAAATCTTATGTTCTCTTCTCTGTGTCTTGTTCTGTCGTTGTTGGATTTGTCCTAGTTCAGCTACAATTCATTTGATAGAATTTTCAGAGCTGTACACACATTTGCTGTTATGTTTGTACTCTGTACTTTTTGACCATTAGTTTGAAAGAAAGCAGTTGATACAAAAGTGAAAGTTGCATGTAATCCTTAACATTTCATAAAAGAATTTAAAATGAACCCTTCCCAGACTTTATATAAACTTCCCTTTATTGATAAGCTTTTACAACAGTTGTTTTGTCAGGTAAGTTTCTTTTGTTTAAAAGATGCAAGTAATTTCAAAGCACAGGACAGTTTTACAGTGACCAGAAGAAATACTTGAAAGGAAAAAAAATGACATTTAAATTGATCTCATTTGCTTTAGAGATGGATTATGTATTTTTGTATGAAAATCACATGGATGTGTGCATATTTATATGCTATATATAATACATATATATATATATCGTATATATTTAATATTTTTGAAGTGTACTAAAATTATGTTTACTTAGAAAATACAGTGATATTGAATGATATTTCTCAATAATTTTAAAATTGTTTTGGGGCTGGACTAATAGTCCAATGGGTAGAGAGCTTCCCTAGCAAACAGAAGACCCTCAGTTTGATTCCCCTGCACCACCCAAATGGGTGTGGTGGCACAAGCCTTTAATCCCAGCACTCATAAGGCTGGGGCAGGAGGATTGCTGTGAATTTGAGGCTGTCCAGGGCTCCGTAGGGAATTAAGACTAGTCTGGACCACGGAGCAAGACTCTGCCTCAAAATAAATAAATAAATAGATGAAAAATTATTTTTGAGTTTTAAACATATATTTATTTTTTTAAATATATCTTTATTTTATAAACAAAATCTAAGTGTTTTTTTTTCTAATTTCTCTTCGTTCTGTGATTTTTTTCTAATAATTCATATTGTGAAAAGAGAATGCTAAAAATATAAATAAAGCAAATGTTTAGATGGAAGCTTGACTTGTAAGACTATATGACAGTGGAAATTGTTGTCTGTACAGATAAAATTTATTTCCTATTTTTGAAATAATATAGTCTCATTTGTATGGAATTATTTCCCATTTCAGGGTGATAATATTTCCCATAGTGGAGAAGGCCATGAGTTTAGAAGACCCTATTTCTGTAACCCACTAGAGATTTGGCAAAACACTGTCTGCTACCTCTGGCTGTTGGTCAACAACTTCATTTACTTTTGGCTGTAGAGATTAATTCAGGAGACAATTACTGGCATCCAATTATTTGACTGTACTCTGTGATATTATTCTGATTTTATTATTTTAATTATTTCAGTATAATTATAGGTTTTTGTGGGATAAAATATGATTTATGTTTATAAATATATAGATATAGAGAGTGGCAGAGAGAGAGGGATGATTAAGTTAAGCTAATTAACATTCTTCATCTTACATACTTACCATGTTTTTATAGTGGGAATATTTGAAATTTACTCTTACCATTTTTAAATGTATAATACACTATTAACTATCATTGCCTTGGTGTACAGTAGATATAAAAATGCTTATTCCACCTTTTTAACTGAAACTTTGCACCATATGACCAACATTTCCCCACACATGATTGTAGGTAACCATAATTTCTTCTCTCTGATTCTGTAAATTCAAAAGTTCAGATTCTACATATAAGCAAGATCAAACAGTATTAGTATTTATCTCCCTATATTTAACTTGTTTCAGTCAGCATAATGTATTCCAGCTTCATCGTATTGTTACAAATAATATAGGTTCTTTTTAAATGCTAAAGAGCACACACTCTCTCTCTCTCTCTCTCTCTCTCTCTCTCTCTCTCTCACACACACACACACACACACACACACACACACATTTTTTTTTTACCCACTCATAATAATCATAAGTTAGGTTGGTTAGATTGATTCCATATCCTGACTATTGTGAATGATACTGAAATAAATAACCTTTGGCAAGCTGTTTCCAAATTCTTTTAATACATATCCAGCAGTGGGATTGCTGGTCCAAGTAGCAGTTCTCATTTCAGATTTTTGCAGAATCTTCGAACAGCTTTTCATGTGGCTTTACTAATTTACATTTCCACTTACAACATCTCTTTTTCCCATATCCTGGTCAGCACTTGTTACCTTTCACCTTTTTTTATTAATAGTCATCCTGACAGATGTGATGTGACATTGGTTTTCAACTTGATTTGGCAACCAGAATATGGGACTTTTACTTATTGGTAGTACAGTTTGAGTCTTCACCGACCTTATGAAAATTTGAGGATAAATGTCTATTTTCAGATATCTTTTTGAGAGAAATTATTAAACAGAGAAAAGAACAAAAAAAGTAGTGAAATAAGTACCTTTTCTCTAATTCCAGTCAACTCTATCTATGTCATCAACTTCCCAATTATATACCATAAATAAGACAGCCAAACAATAATATTACTTTTTCATTCACATGCAGTAAGACCCTGGAAAGTGTGACAGACATTTAGAAATTATTCTCTAATTCTTTTTCCTGTTTGCAACTTACCGAACTATTTCCCAAATACCTGGCATCTAATGTTTGCCAGGAAAGACATTTCCCAAATGCAAAAAGATAGTTTCTTAATCACCTAATGCTGTGGCCCTGTTTATAAATATTTATAGGCCAAAAATTGCCTGTATGCCCTATGAGTGAATCTATTTCAAATTTTCAAGAAGCTAGATTTAGGGGAAAAAAAAAAACTAGTTAAAATTGTGAGAAATATACAAAGAACAACAGTTGACCAGAAAGAGTGGAGCAGTGAGAACAGACTAGTCAATGCTTGCTATCTTCACACAGGCACAGAAGAATATCACCTAAAAAAAAAAAAAAAAAAATGCCGTAAACTAGCACATGCCAGTGTTTGCTATATCCTTCTAATTTGCATCCCCAGAGTATTCTTCTCCTGGACTTGTGACCTTGAAAGCCGGATGTCAAAGCTTCATTAGAATCATCAGTGGGGAAACTGCTGATGGCAATGTATGCACTTTCTTGTGTTTAGTAAGCCATATTTTAAAAATTAATGTTCACCAATTTATTCTGGAAGTTTTTACTGATTAATTTACCTTTACCTAAACAATATAGCTTTTATATGTCAAAATATGTTTCACTATTAAACTTTTCTAAATAAGATTGGTCTTCAAACAATAGTTGGACACACCTGTTGATACACAGTTGTTGCCTTTCTATTATTTTAAGTTAAAGGTAAATTTCCAGAAAGATATTTTTCTGATAGTTCATAACTTTTTAGCATAAAGCAATGCTAAAAATCTTGTATAATGAACTATGTAAAGGCTCTAATGACTCAACAAATGAAGAAATATTTTTACTTACTTTAGAAAATTTAGATGGCGATTGTAGAAATATTTTATTTTCATTTGATTGGGAACTTATTTATGATCAGACAAAACACACCAAGAATATTGTAAAGCACTCCTCTTTTTCTTCAGATATTTTCATGTATATTTATATATGTGCATAGACATGTAGGTACTTCGTGTGGATTCTCAACTTTTCTTTCTATAATAATGAAAACAAAAACAATCTTGTGAGTGCAATTATTTGATATGGATATTCTAGAAATAATCAGCACTAATCACTCAAAGTGTAAAATGTTAAAATAACTATGCATGATTTTCACTTCAAATTTAAAGTGTTCATATAATTAAAATCATGGATGCCTAGAAGCTGGAAAAATAAAAAACAATGATGACTGTCATTGAAGCACATTTGTAAAAAGTATAAAGAGAAATTTAGGGAAGTATCAGAATAGATCTAAGCTGCTTTTGAGACAAATATCTGAGATCAGTGGATCGTCTTAAGAGTGAACAGAACATGTGGAGACAATGGCAGAATGGTGAGCAGAGAGCCGTGGCTGCTCTTGCCTCTAGCCTGAACGCTCCATGGTGTTCCTGCCTCTATCACAAGAAAATAAAAGTGAGTGGAAACAGCTTTCAAGTTCAGTGTGTTACATTCTGAATGTAAGCATTTTCCTTTTTGTTTTTTAAAGAGAATTTTATTAGATATTTTAAATGGTCATCTAGTGTCTCAGAACAGCAAGCATTTCACCACAAGGCAAACTGCCCCTTAAAAAAAAAAAAAAAATAGGCTTTCCAAAGGACTCAATTCATCTGTGACCTGTGCACTTATGAAGGGATGACTTCTTTCTCATCAAGACTTCTGGTTTCTGTTTTTACTGTTATGACAACAACCAAAATGGTCTTTCTTTTAAAACATATTTAGCTTTGAATTATTTCAAGTGCTGGTGTTCTGGGTGGATCCAATTCCATGTTATCTCTGATTTTCCAGCTTATCTTTGACTTAGAGGAAAATACTGACTTTTGTTATAATCTCTTTATTTTTCAGTTTGTAGTAGAAACTATGATCTGTTATAATCATTAAATAACACATTGCAGTTCCCTTAATGGAACAAAAATATAATAATTCTGTATCAATATATATAACATATACATAATTCTAGATAGATTGATAGATGCCTATCTGTCTGTCTGTCATCTCTTAAGAATTCTAGTGAATGATCTGCCTCAATGTTGTGTCAAATTTTGAGAAAATTTGACTTGACTTGTGTACAGTAGTACCTTGTGATAATTTAGGTAAAGTAGCTTTATGCTTAGACCATTTTAGAAATTGAATTGCTCTAAACCCACATCATCATTTCTGTTGGTTAGCTTGCTCTTCGAATTTCTACCATAAATACTTTTTAAACCTTTTTAGTTATCTTTGTGTACTGATGGTGTGAGGCAAGCCAAAAAGAAATCAACTAAAAAATGTAGACATAAAATTACCTCGAAAATACTTTTAAAAATAGTGGTTAAACAAATTGTTTACTATGAACATTCCTTCAATCGTGGGCTTTTTAGACTGTGAACATGGAGGTTGAGATCCCAGCCTCATCACTCTCTTTACACAGGTTATGTTTCCTGAGTTTACTTGTCTGTAAAGCTGGGATTATAATAGTACCTGGTGCAGGATTAAACAATAATTATATAATTACTCAATATGTGTGCTTATTGTAAAAGAAATGAAAAATGGAAACTAAATTAGTGTGATTAAATTCAGGACAGCACATTATAAAATATTAATAAATAAGTGCACTTCAACTCTTTAGATAAAATTAATACTGCTGGTATCCTTCTGAGAAAAATCACCTATTACACAATGTTATAATGTGATTTTGAGTGCAAAATTAGGGAAAATGTGTAAATCTATGTTTTCTTAGCACTATCTGTAATCTACCTGAGAAGTTATCTAAGCAGACACATATCCCTATTTTAACAAAAACATTTATCTCTCTCAAGCAATAAGAAAAATGTCCTAATAATTTTCTAGTTAAATATGATAGAATCCATTAATATATTTTTGCACATTATTGCCATTGATTTTTAATATTACCTTCAAGAGAGCAAGAACTTAATTTTAAGTGTGTTTCCAGTGCTCAGAACATTGCTTATTTCACCACAGTCATATGGACATAAATAATTGCTATTAAATGAAGTATAACTTAAGTGCTGTTAACCCACCTGTCCTACGCCAAGACTATATAAAGATACTATGATGATTTTAGTCTCCAAATTATTTTTATTGTAAACACTGTTAGTCTGTCTCAAATTATTTACTGAAGATTTCTGAAATAGCCTGGGCTTGGTTTCTGTGTTTCTAAGAACAAATTCCCTGTTTTCCTTGTCTGGCCATGCTGTTGTCCTTGCTAATTTTGCAAGACACATCCACTGATGACTGTCATGGGCAGAGCCCATGCCTCTCCTCTGCTTCTCTGATGTTCCCTCAGGCATTCAGCATATAGTTCGTTTGAACTCATTTAAATCATCTAAGTCTGCATATGGTGATAACCTATTCTGTAATTTCTAAGCCCACAATAGAGTCTGGGCACTAGTTGAATGAACACTGAAGAAAAAATGCAAGGAAAGTACAAAATGTGGAAAAATGAGATTCTCGGCACCTGCAGTATTAACATTTTGATTCAACAGTCTTTTAATAGGAGGATTGCTACACACTCTAGGATGTTTAGCTACATGCCCGGCTTGTGTCTTCTGCAGGCCCCTATCATCTTTCCAAATCATGGCAATCAGAAATGTTTCAGACATTGCCAAATTTCCCCCCTTACCCACCCTTGCAGGATGCACTGTCAGCATAATTGACACTCACTCACCTCCGAGATACAGACCAGCTTACTTCTAACACCAGAAATAGTCCAAGCCTACGAATATCTACAAGTCTGGATTCAAGCTTCCACCTAGACTCTCGGATTCCTAAAATAACCCTCAGTGTAGCAACTCGGTAAACATGTACCAAAAGCACCCGACAAATTGACATTACTAAACACAGCAGTTCTTACACAAAATTCAGTCTGCCATGAAACATGCAGATTCTTTCTATGAAGTACCAAATAGTATTTAAAAGATAGTGTTTTTATTTGCTTTTTTTAAGCAACACAGGGCTGACAACAAAAATAAAAACCTAATTCTTAGTCTTAGAAGGCTAGTCTGCTTACGCATTTTATGACATTTTCTACGTTCATATGATCTTAAATTCTAGATTCAAAAGCAATGCTGTATAAGATATAGTTTCAACTTCTAGCATCCTGAGAAAGCTTTATTTATATAAAAAAAAATCTTTGTAATGACCTTTCTAGGGGAAAATACCAGTAAAATCTTTTTTTTTTCTTTTGTTAGTATTTTCCGTGACAGTGTCATCAGAAAATCTATATATGTATTGATGGAAGTTGGGTTCCATATTTGGATTTCAGTAAATTAGAATATTCGGCTTATTTCTGCTGCCTCTCTGGTCTTTCTACTACTCAGGTAGATTTTTTAATTAAATTGCTCATAATAAAATTCTCATAATTGCATATTGGATTTATTTTTAGACTTTTTAAAGTTTAATTTGCCTTCCCACCTGGGCACTTTAGGGAATTTAAAAGTATTTTGATATAATATTCCAGTGAGAAAAGTCATCACCAAACGGTCTGTTCTTTTTAGTGCTAATATTGTTCACGCATCAACACCTGCTTCTTCTGAGATGGTAGCAGCTGTTTGAGTTGGAAAAGGGAATGAAACTTTGATAGTGTCACACTCAGTCCTACCATGTAATGAAGTAAGCTGGCTTCTGAAAATCCCAGTTTTCTTTGGGAGGAGAGTGAGACAGTGCTGGCAGAAACTTTAGACTTTAAAAAGCAATAGATATGGAGACAAACTTTTAAAAACAAAAAAAGTAGATTCACAAATGGTATAAAATCTATTCAAATTAATCACTGTAACAGTATTTTCGTATCAATTATCCGGAAATATCTTCAGAAGTTACAAGATAAAAACTAACTTTAGGTCAGTCTACACTAGATATGGTTTGTACATTCACTTTTATTTGAAAGTTAAGGAATTCAATTTTTCTTAAAACACAAGCCCCAAAGTGTTATTCCAGCAACATTTATTTACTCATATGTGTCTTATTTGTATCTGCTAACTTTTGCATGAAATTGTATCCCCCCAACACTTACATTTTTAGAAAATAATTACAGCAGAAAAAATTACGTTTCAGTGAAGTGTGAAATACCTCTGTCTAGGCTAAATTTTGCAACCCTTTAGATTTATATTCATGGAGAGTGGGCTGTTTAATTTGGAATGAGTATTTAATATTTGAAGTTAGTCAGCAATTGTCTTTCTCACTGAAGTCCTATAATATTTTCTACTTGTAGTTGTCCTTGAAGACCATGGGGGATTTAGTTTTGTGCAGAATTCAGTGACCCATTTACTTATGAATGTGAACCCAATATTGCACCTGTGCTCGGGCGTGCCTGTTTTACCTCTGAGTGATATTCAAGGTGTTGTGTTTAATCAACCAAGACCTATATGGTTTAGCCTATTGTTTTCTTACAGATAAGGGTTTTTCTCACTTATGAAGAATAAAGGTTACAAAAAGAAAAAAATAAAAATAAAAAGAAGTCTATTCAAGGTCCTCCCTACTCTTAAATACTCTTGATTCTCTGCCAGAAATAAAAGTTTACAGCTGACGTTAAAACTAGCAGATTTATAAATCAAAGTACCAGAGTTGGGGTGGCAGTAGACATCTACAAGCACACAATGATTATGTCTAACCCTTAGAAGACAGTTAGGACCTATTATACTAATTCCCCCTCATGTAAGCAAAGTACTCACCACCTGCAGCCTCAGCAGATGTATTTTTCAGGCTCCCAACTTCCCTACACCTGTGTTTGATTTTATTTCAGGTTCAGTTTAACATATGGAATTAGATTTCCTTAAGTGTTATCCGTATCAACTGAATTTTTCCGCATTTGATACCACAAACTCTACGTGATTAAAATATCTTTATTTTAATTTTAGTCATATGTTTAAAGTAAACACAAGTGACGACTATGAGACATTTGATCAACTACGTATACTTAAATTATACTTTTTATTTCCCATTCTCATTGCAGGAATTGTCTTCTGATCTGGAATATGGTGACCTAAGGGGAAAAAAGGGCTCATTTTCTCTTTTGTACATAGTTCTTTCCTGTGTTGACTGATTTTAAATCGTGTCAGAAAATTTAGAAGCAAATGCATAAGGCAAAGTCAAAGAAAACAAAAGCGGGCAACAGAAGATAGTGGGGACATTGATATGATGGCCATATGTTGGTGGGTTGGCTAGGCCACAGTGTCACCTGTAAAGTAGAAGACTTTTCCCCCACACTGGCTCATTCAGCCTCTCACAGCATATTCATTTCCTGCTCTCTTCTACCTGAATGAAATCTAGGCAAGAACTACACTTGAAAAGGAACAGTTCTACCAAATTTTTTGGTTCCTAAGAGAATATTATTCTGTAGATAAGATGGCATATTATATTCATCAAACACACCCACAATGTCTTTGCACCCAGATCCAACAAGTAAAACACTTTTCTTGTCCATCTTTAGTGAATGACAGCATTCCTGATTTCTCAGGAGGTGAATGCTTGGCCTCTGTGCAGTTTTTCAACTGTACTACTGGAAGAACATTCTAAATTCACTCATCCTTTCCCCAGCTAGGTTCACCATTCTCTTCCCCATTGGACCTGCACTGTGGCTTTTTTCCCCCCCGCTTGGATGATGGGATAAGAATAGGAATGCTTAGCTCAAGCATGTAATTCTTGATGTTGTCCCTGAAATTGTCCACTTTCAATACTCTTAGAATACTAAGTGTCATTGTTTTGTTCTTAGTGTGTGGCTGAGATGACTTAGTATCAGATGGGCTCTTTGTGTAGCCTATTGAAGGAATAGAAAACCCTCCAAAGAGAGGGGCCCAGGGCATAGTTTAGTGAATAAAGCACTTGCCTAGCAAGTTCAAGATTGTGAGTATAATTCCCCATCACCACATAAGCTGGGTGTGGTGGCACTTGCCTATAATCCCAATACTGTGGTGCCTGAGGCAAAAGGATTGTTGAGAGCTCAAGGCCAGCCTGCAGTCCAGTGAGTTTAGGTCCAGCCTGAACTACAGAGTGAGACTCTGTCCGAAACACCAAACAAAAACAGAACAAAAGATCTGCAAATAGAAACAAGCAGCATGTGAGTAAGAGTTGGAAAAATAGTAGTTGTTACATGATGAAGTGATAACAACTGGGATTTGCAGCAAGTGGTCACCATTATCAGGGCCCACTACCTTTTCTTTTCTTTCCTCCTCCCCCCACCCCCCCAGTGTGGTTCCCTTGTTGGCATGCCTAGGTCAGGTAGAATGTTTAATCTAGTTTGGGTCCAATTATAAAAAGTTCCCTTCATATTCAGGTCAGTGCTTTTATAGTCATCTGCCAGCCACAAGTGCACAGGCTGCCTTAGCTTCTGTTCTTACATTCGTATCTGTCTAGAGAAAGTAAATGTGAGAGAGTCACACTGTACAGAATATGGAACCTGCTTTCATAAAAACTAGTGATCAGAATGCTCATTTAGAGCTTGAGTTAACATTGATATGAAATAGTTCTATCATAATATTTATAACTGATGTGTTAAATAAATTAGGCATGCTGGAAGTGAGTGTGATGCATTTTTATCCATCTTTGATGCAGTATAAAAACAGTCAAGCCCTTCCTGCTGTGGAACAGAAAAAGTAATAAAAAGGTAGGAAATTTTATGTCAGTTGAGGAGTAGAGAAATACAGGTAAATTTTCTTATAAAAATAAATTTCTAGTATGTAACAGACAGTAGTTCAAAACAAAAAAATGTTCAGAATAAAAGAGGAATTTTTTTTTTCCTTAACGTTGACTTATTTGTTATGGTTCAGTCTTTCAGTGCTTTTAATTAGTTCATATTGGGTAAAAACAATGAAATAAAACACAAATAGAATTATCACAGAAACATTGTGGGTGAACAAGAAAGACTTTGGTAGGAAAAGCAATGAGAGAAAAAAAAAGTACAAATGTACCTTTCACATTTAGTGAAGTAACAGTTTTTAGCATGTGACACAGACATGGTACAGTCTTATCAGATAAGTTCAGTCTCTAACCATGGAAAGAGAAAGAGCATTTTACTTAATAACCTGGTTCATTTGAAACATAAAACTATTTTAGAGAAACTACATTTTTTTCTCAACTACTGGCAAAACTTAAATTAATTGTTTTAGGTCTTGTTGAAGATACATGTTGAGCAATTCCTTTAAAACTTCATAAAACAGAGTAAGTGGTCCTGTTATCTCCCAAACACCAACAAAATGCAAAGAGCTGAAGAGTGACTTTTACTGTAAAGATGACTCTTGCTTTGGACCTGGTTTCCCCACTTCTTTGTGTACTTAATATTTTATGTTTCTTGCCATTGGTTATTCCACTATTGGAGATGTTCTCACAAGCTACCCGTGTTGCATTGTCTCTATCTCATTCACTGTGTATGAAATATTGTTATTAACCTTATTTTGTGGATAGAAAATGATGCCTACATTCGATAAGAAATTTGTGCAAGGTGTGTGCTCTTGAATTCAACACTTCATTCCACCTAGACAGAGGTGGAATCAGCACCATGTGTATTGGAATATCTTTTGCTTCACTTAGCAAATATATTAAAAATGCTGTGTGCATGAGAAGAATCAATCACGTATGTGAAAATACTCAAATATCTTATGAACTAAAATGTAGTTAAAGTATCATTTTTGAAGAACTTGGGCTGTGATGGAAGGAATGGCTATGAAGAGACACTATCCTTGCCAAAATGCTAATTATTTCAAAATGAAAATCTGATTGTATTAAGATAATTGACAGAACCACTAGGTTATGTGACTTGAGTACTAATGGCATTTCTTCTCTTAAATCGTGAGTTGGAAATATTATAAGAGATTGGCTTATTTCAAGGAGGTTCATAGTTAATTTTTTCAGGGGCTTTTTAATGGCTAACATTTGAAGTGAGCATTTTTATTACTAAAGAGAGACACTCTTGGAACCACCACTCGAATAAGAGTCATAGTGCTTTGAGCAGCCATGAAAAGGTTAGAACAATTAAAAAAGTTCTCACGGCATAATTGAGATGCATGGATTTTTTGTTCATCATGAATCTTTTAAATGGCTGCAGAAAAAGTAGAGGTAGTTTTATAAAGAATAAAAACTAATTCAAAAATATAAAGCTTACTAAGTGTTACTGTTTTCTACCATGTATTATTTTTTTTCTGAAGGTGACTGGAAATTCACAAAATTCTTCTAAAATATGTATTATACTTTATGTTTACTATGAATTTCAAACAATAAACTTGTTCTTGGACAATCTTCTACTAATACTCTCGTTTTTATCTGCACTGTTCAAACATGACTAACTGACATTCATGCTGAAGGATAATTTATTAATGTATTAATGTAGCCAGTGACCTGTGTATACCCAATAACTGCTAGTGCAGCAGGGCTCAGACTTGCCCTATGAATCCTTGTACAAAGAATATTAACCTAAATATATATGTGATCTTCGAATGTGATTCTAGAATGCTATTATAAACAGCTTCATATGCTATATTCTGAGTGAAGCAAAGGTTTTTCATAAAATGTTCATTTTCTAACTTTTTGTTGATATCTGAGTCAGCTTCAAAGTATTTCAGATTCGGTGGCTTTTAATTGAATAAGGAATTCCTAAAATATTTTTCATGAGAAGGATATTTGTTATGCTTCTGTTTAAGAAATGCAAGTAGCCCATTGTGGCCTGAAAAGAATCCAGAGCTTTCTCACTTACATGGAAGAAATGAATCCAAGAAGAGGCTCTGGGAATTCTTGCTCAACACTTATTTAGCAACACAAACCAGAAGCCAGAGACTCTACAACAGAAAGGAAAATTTGGGAGGTTCCTCTGGAGTGGCTTATACATTTAATTGAAATAAAATCCTGACTTCTCAGGGACCTCACTCCATCCCTTAAAAAATTTACCCGGCATCTTAAACTTCTTTCTGCTTGTGACATCAACCCTCCTGCCATATTTACACATTAGCCTCTTGCCAAAATTAGAAACAACTACACTGGTCCACAATCAAGTCTCCTCCTAAATCCTTCCAGCTGCCCTGCCATCTCTGTCCATGTTTGTGTGAAGAGATGCTCACGCTTGCTTATCACTACCCACTAATTTTTCAGAGCTTTCCACAATCACATTCACTTCCACCACTGCCCAAAAACTCATTGCACAAGATGACTGTGTCCTTTCCATTGTGCAAATAAATGGACCATTTTCAGTTGTTAGTTCATTTGACTTTTAAGAAGTTCTTTTTGAAAGTACTGCTTTTTGCTCAGGAATAATTTATGCTAGCTTTCATGTACCTGCCTTTTATAGTAGTTATCATTCCACTCTTCTCTCTACTTACTTACCCTACCTCAGTATCTTTTCATACTTCATTTAAAATCTATTATGAATTTCTGCTGTATTTTGTGCACAGTGCTCTTTCCCTTCTCACTCTGGTGCTATGAATAACCTCACCTGTGGTAGGAGCTTCAATTACTGCTGCCACACTGATTGCATGTGGATTCTGTAGGTGTATAGGTAGACATATGTGCATATATTAGATGTCATGAGTTCATCAGCTGTCATGTGCCATTCATACCTCATGTATGTATCCAAACTGATGTCTCCAAATTGTAATATTTAACATGGCTTTTTTTTTCTAAACAGCACTACTTTTGTGATACAATTTCCAGGTGATACATGCATGTCATATTTGACATGTCTTTCCTATACTTTCTAAAGCCCTCTCCTTTACTTCCTAAAAGCATGAGTATATAGTTACCTCCCTTTTTTCTTTTTCTTAATAAATATAATCATAGTTTTATCTGGTTAATAGGTCTTTCCTGAGGTCATGTCTGCTGTCAATGATCAATTACATAAACTTTTTTCCCTATTTAATTTTTTTCTCTGCAGCTTTACTTTCCCCATTCTTATTATTCTGTTAAATAAATATATCTGAGTTATCACTTCTTAGTTCAGACAGTAACTTATTTATGTTCATCTTACTTCTTTTCTAATATAATTATGTGAATTTTTACATTAAGAAACACTTTTACTGGGACAGGAGAAATAGCTCAGAGGTTAAAACACTTGCCTAGAAAGCTCAAGACCCTGGGTTCAATTCCCCAGCATCATATAAGCTGGATATGATGGCACCTGACTGTAATTCCACTGCATAGAAACTTGAAGCAGGAAGATTGCTGTTAATTTGATGTCAGCCTAGGCTCCATAGTGAGTTCAGGACCATTCTGGACTACGGAGCAAAGATCCTGTCTCAACCAGACAGCAAAATAAAACAAAATATTTTCACAAAATTACATAATATTTATATGTATTTATTAACAGATAGTTCAGTGTTTGAAAACTCCTATTATGATTTCTGTCATAATATAATGATTATATGCATTTAATTTCCAAATATATAATGGTTTCAGTATTACTTTTGTTATTTGTCTTTTAATTTTCTTAGATTATGTTCACTAAATACACTACTATACAATTTCTTTAGATTAATTTTATGCTGAAGTCCTGATATGTGTTCACTTTATAATTTTTCAAGTAAGCTTTGTCTTAGTTACTCTTTTGTGGCTGTGACTCAATACCCGACATAAACAAATTTAGGGAAGGAAAGATTTATTTTCACTCTCAGTTTCAGGAGGTCACAATCCACTCAGGGGCAGCCAGCAGCAATATAAGTACGTGGCAGAGGCAGAGGTGGAGGCAGCTCCTCAAGATCTCTGGAAATATATCTCCTGAATGAATTACACATGCTATTATAAATGCAGCAGTGATGTAGAAGATTTTTATTTGCTTGAATTTTGTTTTAGTAGTGAAACAAAACTTTTCTGAGATCATAGAAAAATTTTCAATATTGTCAAGATGATGAAAATATTACTTATTTGTATTTTTATGCATTTATTTCTCATTGTTTTTATTTTATTAACTGAAATAAACAGTATATTTTACCTAATAATATTTGCATAGTAATTGTCCATAATATTAAGCTTTACCTTGGAAATATTTTTAACCATTTTTTTTGTCATCAAGTACCATTTTTAAAATTTATGTTTATCCAATCAACATCTGAGGTATAAATTCCTTAAATGCAAATGATGAGCTTTTTAGAAAACAAAATATGACATCTGCATTATCTAATATAACAGGTAACATGATATATTCAAAAATATTAATTGAAATTTAGAAATTGACAAAACGCATAAATAAGTACTACCAGGAACAAGTATTTATGCATTAAGGAATAAAGAAGAAATCATCATGTAAACTTTTGACCTTTATTTTGAGGGATTTTGTTTTTTTTTTTTCCTTGTGACAAATCCTTTCATTACTAAACTGTTTAACAGTGTATTATGAAGCAGACGTTTGACTGGCTGGGTTTTTCTGTCATTTCTTATTTTTCCTTTAAGCCCCTTTTGATTCTTCCTTGCTTCCTTCTCTCTTTCTGTCTCTCTCTCTCTCAATGCTAAAGATTTCGAGGAATTAATTGATGAACTCAAAAATTTAAAGAAGCAATGAACCAAAAATCAGATAAGTCAGTAACATGGTGAATTGTCAGGGAAGCTTGATGTTAACTACTTTTTGATGTTCTGGTTGTAGGGTGATGTTGAAAATTGCATATAAGTTAGGAAAATTAACATTTTCAGCTTTGTAAAATTGTTAGAATGTCATAGTGTAGAATGTAATCCAAATTTACCTAATTAAAAATGGCATCCACAAATCTTAACTGGTAACACCTTTCTGACCCATTATGACTCTACAAACTCTTGTCAAACACATTATAGATTCCTTTATTTTAAGAAGTAAGTAACAGTAAATATCACCCAAAATAAAATTTTAGGCTAGAATTAGATATATTTTGATGTATTGCCTCTCTCATTTGCTAACATTCTCTGTATACTCACTTAATTTTACTTTATTTGTTAATCTTCAAATAATAATGATAATTTTGTCACATTTATTTCAGTTCATTTCTACAATGGTAATATTTACACATTGTAGAAGCAAAAATCCCTATCAAATATTCTTAAATTTCACACCCCTAGGAGGAATTCTCAACCCAGTCTCCTCTTCATTATGTATTCTTAAAAAAAAAAAAAGTGATAAATGGCTCTTCTTTCCAAGTCAGTGTACGTCAGTTACGAGTTCATAGCATCAGTGTAGCTTGAAAGGCTTGTGCTTCTTGACAGGTGTCAGAATTGGTGGTGATTCAAATGAATATTAAAGAATAATAAATGAATGGCAGACAGAGTCTGCACAATCTCTCCACCTAAGACTCTCAGCTCAGAAACTTTAAAGCCCATAAAAATGAATTGCTACTAGGCAAATTTATAAGAAGATTCAAAACAGTGATATGTGAAGAGGGTAACATGGGGATGCACGGCAAGCTCCGTTAATGTGCTTCTGGGGCTCAAGTCCTCAACTTGTTTCACAGTTGTTATATAAGGAAATCAACACTTGGTAGATTTAAAATACATTAGAGTTTGAGTCATTTGTTTTGTTTCTCTTTTTTCTAGGAAGGTTATGTAGTAAAATGTACAGTTTCTTAACGTCTGTTTTAAATTCAACATGGAATCATTTAGCAAATTTCCAGTTGATGACAATTATCTTATTGGTGAACACATATTTGTAAAAATATGAACTTTCAAGTTTAATACATCATTTTGGATAGAAATGCATTAAGAATACAAACACACAGGCATGCATGAACTCAAACACACATATACATGGAGCTGTTTTTTTTTTTCAGCAAGAGAAAATGTTTAAATCAGCCAAGATCAAAATGTGTTCATCAGTCAAGGAGGAGGATACAGGAAGTCACTAAGAGCTTGAAAATAGTGATACTCCATGACATAGTTAGAAATTCAAAATTTCCCTGAATCCCACCATACATTCCAACTAGAAATGTAATGCCTTAAATAGGTGATTGCTTGTAAATGGCATTTGCTATGTACATTTATGCTACCTACCCACTTATTGTAAAATAGCAAATTAAAACAGGTTCAAAGATATAGTATTCTATTAATACGGTGAAAGGACTTTATTCTGGCAGGAGTTAAAACAGTTCAGGATGTGGCACACACTTGTAATTCCAGCACTCCTAGAGGCTGAGCCAGGAGGATTACAAATTTGAGGCCAGTCTGGGCAAATTAGAGATTCTGAATCAAAGAAAAAAAATAGAAATGAAAAAATAAATAAACACAAATAATAAAGAAAGAAACAAAGAAAATTTGTGATGTTGTGTTGTTCCACTCCACCCCCACTGTCAACACAGCAGAGATAAAGGAAAATAGTGGGAATCACGCAGCATGTACGTGCTCCATCACCTTGCTATTTTTCTCAGTGACATCCTTGAGCATTTAAAGATTACAGTATTAAAAATTAAAGTATTTCAATTGCAAAATGCTACAAATAAGGAGATATAATACTATAATAATGCTATAATTACTACTAAAGCATAATAAAATATTATAATATAAACTATAAATAATACTTTAAATAGGAGATATAATTCTTCACATTTCAGTAGAAAAAAATTGATAGTGTGTTTTCTACTCAAATGAGGAAGAGTGAATAGTGTACTAAAAAAAGACCTTCGCTGGACAGGCAGTTCCCAAGGGGAATGATATGTCATTTAGAAAATGGAATAATACCTTATCAGTGTTGACTTATCATAGTCCTAAGAAAGTAAAATAAAACTGAGGGAATTGAAGCTGGAGATAAATATAGGTACATTACAGGGGAAAAGTACAAATTCAAAGAGAAGTATCCCAGGAGTATTTTGTGATGTGTAGAGCCAAAAATGCAATACCTACCAGGCTAGCCAATCCAACTTAACATCCAAATACCCAGTTCATGAACCAGGCAAGAGAAACAGATTTTAGAAAGTATGAACATGCCCACTCACCTGTCAGCCTGAGGTTTGCACATGACTGCTCCAGCACCCAGAAGGAAATTCTCCATTTCACACCCCCGCAAACTCTATTTTCTATCACATTTAGCGTTCACAGGTAACAAAAATATTGTTCAACAACTTGATTCACTTGAGCTGAACTCTCAATGATTAATGTACTTGAAATAAAAGTGAAACTGCATGAGTGTACTTTAATGAAGTTAGAGCAAACACAATATAAATTTTGAGTAGTTGACTCTAAGCATGGGTTTTTCTGAGCATATTTTCTACTTACTTTCAAGATAGTTTGAGATAATATTATCTGAACTAGGACATTTTTAAAAATTCCCACAGAAAGTTATACTTAGGAAGTTTCTCTCCCTTACTCTGTAGACATTGTTACTTACGCCAGATTTTCTGTCATCAGTGCCAAATACCCGGCACCTCCACCTGAAGACTTATGGCTTGGTAGCTTTCATTCAAAGGCTGGCAGATTTCATGGGAGAAACATCTTGATGGAAGGGCTTGTTGTAGCAAAGCTGCTTAGTTCATAGCAGTCAGAAATAAAGGACACAGTGCCAGGGAAGAGGGATTTGGAGACCAGAGAAAGCTCCCAAGCTCTCTTCTCCATGACCCACTGAAACACCCAGAAGTGCGCTTTATCATTCCCCTTGCAGGCATTTCTTAGTCAAATCTATTTGACAAGTAATGGCTAATAGTCACAATCTTTGTCTTTATAAAAACCCAATTCTCTATTTTTTGAGGCAACATTTCAAATGGTTTCCACATGAGTCTTTAATAAAATCGAAAACCGCATGACAGACAAGTTTGTGTGTGTGTGTGTGTGTGTGTGTGTGTGTGTGTGTGTGCATTTTTAACAAGAGTTTCTCTTGTAGGTATGTAGTCAATATACACATAGTGTTCATGAAAGGAGAGTGTAGGACAGTGTAAGACCTGAGAGGTAGTTGCATGTCTAGATACAAGTGAAAGATTCTAGATTTGAATGAAAAATCAAGGGGAAGTCTTATTTCTGGTTTTCTGAGAACAGAGATATTATAATGGATACAATTGATCTGAGACATAGAAGAGAGCAGACAGTGAGGCAAGAATGATGTTTCAGTAGAAGATGGAGTCATCTTTTTGGAAAGTACAAAGGGCAGTAGGCTCTTGTTACACTCTGTGCTCTTTTTGAGCAGAGTGGCTGAGAGGGTGTCACGGAGGAAAGCATTCAGATCAATGCAGTTTGGTTGTACACGCTAGACTCTGAAGATGTACAGACTGTGTTAAAATGCAAAAACAGTTTGTTCTGCTTCCATGTGCAACATACGTGGCCCATGTTAAACATGTAGGCTCTCAGCACATATTAATTCAGTGTTATGAATTTGCAATTCATATTCCACAGCAAGGACAGTTTATGTGCATATATGGCTAATTGCTTATGTTTTTATAAGATACACGCTCTTTATATTAGCAGAAGCACCTCAAATACAAATAGCCAATATTAGATCATATGAAGGGACTCTGTTTTTCCACTACTCATTATGTCTCTTCATGTACACTTGAATCTAGAGTAGAGCTGTTTTACAATTGAATGAACTAATGAATGAATCTGATAAGATTTGGAGTTTAAATGGTCATATGTTTTGTGTAATTTGAAGTAAGCAAGAAGTTCCTGCATGTTTCTGGAACATTCTACTCAAATGATTATGTACTAATCATATACCTTTTTGTGATAAGGAGGATTGAACCCAGGGCCTTAACATTGAGCTATATTCTAGCCTATATTTTGGCAGAGTTGGGGTCAGGGTCACACCAAGTTGCTAAGTTCCCATGCTGGTCTCAAACTTGTGATCCTTCTGCCTCAGCCTCCTGGACTGCAAGGATTAGAGACATGTTCTACAACAGTTGGCATTTACGCTTGGCCTCAAGGATCCTGTTCACTTAAGTAGCTATTTTCTTTCTTTTTTTAAAAGAGAAAATACTATTCCAAAACACCTTAAGATTATAATATTTCTCTATCAGTAATGAAGTTGAATGAGAAGGGGAAAATCTATTGGAAAAGTTCTAGAACACTGTGACAAGGACTTGAAAAGGACTGAATTAATGAAATATACATTTAAAACAATTTCTTTAATATTTCAAGACACATTTTGAAACAAAGATATAGTGACTTCAGTTCACACTTCAAAGAAATGTCAAGAACTGTCTCTATTCAATAAAATGTCTACAGAGAATAAGATTTCTCTATTGTTTTCAGCTTCTTAAAATTAATTTTATAAATGGTCAGAAAACATGTATGGTTAGAGAAAATTCTTTGCAAGTCATAAAAAGTGCATATTTAATCCTGACATAGAATGCTATAAAATTTAATTACAAGAAAAATAACAATCTTCACAAATTATATGAAATTTAAAATCTAAGATGATGATGATGATTATTATTATTATTCTCTAGACTGGGTTTGGCTCTGTAGTCCAAGCTGGTCCTGAACCCAGGCTGGTCCTGTGTCTGGGCTGTCCTCAAACTGAAGGCAATCTTTCCTCCTGTGTCAGCCTACTGAGTGCTGGTATTTGAAGCATATCCCACTGTGCCCAGTTTCTGTGGGGCTGAAAAAATGAACCCAGGATCTTGTGCTTGCTAGGCAAATGCTTTAATCACAGAGCTCACACCCAGCCCTAAAATTGTCTGCATGGCAGTAAAATTTTCCAGTGCAGTCATTGTCTTGTAGTGTTTAGCCTCACTAACTCCGTATTTCCAGACACGTGTTCCTCCTTTAGCATGAACGGACATTGATCTTTTTACCTTTGTCCTCCTCACATCTCCCTGTCTCCTTTTCCCTGTAATGGCAACATTGGCTTGATGTGTGAATGTTGAGGCATGTGAGGGGTGGCTGGCTTAAACCCTCCAGGGGAGTCTGCTTGGGTAAATCCATGTTCTGGGGTTCAGGGAGAGTAAACATGACTGCTCCTGTAAACAACTACTGCCATACAGGAACGGTCTTTTCCATAATAGGCTCCAAAATATCTTGATATCCATTGCATTTCTCTTTGTCTTGTTTGTCCAGGAGATTGTACCTGAAGTAAACAGAGAGAGAGAGAGAGAGAGAGAGAGAGAGAGAGAGAGAGAGAGAGAGAGAGAGAGAGAAGAGAGTGTCAGACAGAGACAGAGAGGGAGGTGATTATTGGGCTTCTTAATCCCCAGCAGAAGTTGTTCTGCCAAAACAAAAAAGAGAGAAAAGGACGATTTTATATGATTTTGTAACCAGAACACAAAACTTAAAAAAGATTTCAAAATACTTCTACAAATGATGATATTTTTATTAAGCTCTTATAATATCTTATAAAATTACGTCTTCTAGCTTTAAAGAAAAAATATACACATCCTTGAAACTGTGGTGTGTGTGTGTGTGTGTGTGTGTGTGTGTGTGTGTGTGTGGTGCATTTTAAAGCACTTGGGTGTTTGAATAATCATCCTTTGTGTGACAAATGAGAAGCACATATTAAAATCATACAATTTAATGAAATTTTCCTTTCCATGACCTCCTGACACTTCACTTCACAATACTGGCTTCCTTTATCATAAGGAAGAAATGCATGCATGATGACAGATTTTCACATCATGTTATTATCTGAAAGAGTCAAAAAAGTCATTGAAAGCATATTTTAAAAATGCTGACACAATACTCTGTACACCACAGGCACCTGGAACATACTAAAATAATGAGTAAGTAAATGCTAAACCATAGCCATGTTTTAACCATGAGATATTTATGTGCCCTTAGACGCAGAATAAAAATACACTTATTAACAGTTTGACAAACCTAAAAATAAAGCTGATAAAGAGAGCTATCATGATTTCTTTTGCATTTTCACTTTCATTCCAAGATCAAGTGTAATGTTGCCTTCTAACTTAGTGCATATGTATTGCTGAATATAAGTGTGGTGGCAGTTCCACTAGGCTGAAAATCTGTGGCAAAAAAAAAATTTTCAGAAAGCAGACATGGAGAGAGGTTCACAGCAGTGTTGGTCCATGTTCAGATGTCTATTTTTTTGTTAACTCAGTTAAACTATAGAATGTTTAGCACTACTTGCCATTTGAAGATTAATAGTTTCACAAGGGGATGGTTTAGAATGTGTTGCTTTATTTAAGTGTAGAGTGAATCAGTATTTATTATTTGACCAAACATAAATCCTCCATAATGCTAATTTAATCCTCACTTCAGTCTTATCAGTCACTAAGCCATCCCTGCCATGAAATAGGCACTGATTTCATCCCCACAAGAGAGACAGAGCAAGAAAGGTTAATAAGTTGACACTTGTTATGCAAAAGGAAGATGTGAGTCCTGGCTGTGACTCGGGCATCCGTGATCTCAACAAATTGAAATACCGGCCCTCTGAGCTGCCTTTTTAAAAAAGGAATCACGATATTGTAATAGACTGAGATGAAACAGTTGTTTCCAAATAATTACAGATATTTGGATGTTTCAGCACTAATTTTCTTCAAATAATGTTTTTCACTGTCTCACTCACTAGGTACTTTCCTTATTTGTCTTTGTACTAGAAATTGAACAGAGGAGATGGGTGCCTAATTGTGAGCACCTGAAGAGCTAAGCCTTATATACAAAAGTCAGGTTTTTATTGATTATTAAAGGCTAAACAAGGAGCTGGAGGAATAGCACAGTGGTTAAAGCCCTTGCCTAGCAAGTACAAGGCCCTGGATTCATTTCCCCAGCACCCTATATACTAGGCATGG
Source organism: Ctenodactylus gundi (assembly GCA_004027205.1). NCBI lineage: Eukaryota > Metazoa > Chordata > Mammalia > Rodentia > Ctenodactylidae > Ctenodactylus > Ctenodactylus gundi. The sequence continues at coordinate 26,455 of PVKB01007811.1, forward strand.
TGGCACATTCCTGAAATCCCAACACTTGGAAGGCTGAGGCAGGAGTATTGCTTTGAGTTTGAGCCAGCCTGGGATACATAATGAGTTCAGGGCCAGCCCTGAATGAGACCCTGCCTCAAATAAATAAATGAATAAATAAATAAATGACTAAATAAATAAATGATTAACCAAAATGACAACAGTAATGAATATGATCTGTGCAATCTTATTCCACATGATGCAGGGTCAGTCACATTA
>PVKB01007812.1:0-26651 GCA_004027205.1 Ctenodactylus gundi
TCATCTGCTTACCTCCCACCTCCATTCTCCCCCTTCCACCAGTGCTTCTCACCCGAGGACACACACCCCCAGGCTGCCTATCAGAACCATCTCCTGGGTCCTTTGCTGCTGTTTTTAACAGACTGTGAGCAGAACACTGCCCCCCTCTGATGTCCTGATAGGCCTGCCTGGGTCCGTGCCCACAGCCTCCCTCGGGTGGAACCCCCACCCCCCTCCCCGGGAAGAATCACTGCTGTGGGTGCCACCTGTGCTCCCTGGACCTTGCCCTTCCATTTCAGGCCTCCACCATTCCAGTAATGGCCATGTGACATCCTTGCTAAAGGATCATAGCATGTCTCCCTCTGATGCAGACCTGCCTCTCTACCCTGGAGTCTCAGGTTCCCTTCCCTGAGTGTCCCTTCACACACAGCAGTCCCCAGCCCCAGTGTGCATTATGGAATTGATGTTTCTCACCTTCATCTGAACCTTTTTGTCTGTTAAAAAAATCATTGTTTTGAAGGGCCAGATAATGCCTATTTACCCTCTATTTTTCAAATGCATCTTTTTGTTTTATGTACCTGATTCAGCATACAGTTTATATACTTGTCTAACACTGTATTTTTTCATATCTGAAACAGAATTCTCATGGAAGCATTTTTTTCTGTATTTACCTTTTTCCCATGACATGCTTTTCTTATCACGTTCCTTATATCTCTACTTCACACTTACTCTTTTATATGATTTGTCAAACAGATCTAGGTTATATATTGGCCCTTTTAATGAGCTTACATATATAAAAGATACCTCTCTTAAGCCCTTCCTTCTCAGCTTGGTATCTTCCATTCACATGTAGTATTTTCTGTTCTTGTTTTAACACTATCTATAAATTTTACCAATTATGTCATGTGTTACCAGACTGCATCTGTAGGACTGCTTCAGTTACTGCCCCTCCTGTTTCTATCAAACATTCCTTTTATTGCACTGTGACGTGATCATTGTCTGTGTCTTTTTCCTCTTTTTGCCAGTATGTCTTCACAATACCTAATAATTACATCCAGCCTGAGGAATCGGGGCTTATACACATCACAGCTTCATAATTTTTACTCCCCTTTCCCCGTTTCACCCTCTCATTCTTCCTGCGTCCTCTCTCCGTCTCCACAGTCTATCTTCCAGTTTTATACAGTCACTCTTATTTGGCTCTTTTACTTATTTATACCTTAGGTTTCTTGAATTAGAGAAATTTTATGATACCTAACCTTCTGTGTCTGATTCATGTCACTAAGCATAATGATCCTAAATTTATCTTTAAATGTCTCAAAGAAAGACTTATCTTTATGACAGGGTAATACTCCAGTGAATTTACATACTACGTATTCTTTATCCATTCAGTTGTTGATGGATATACTGGCTACTTCCATTTCTTCCTGCCTTTCCTTCCTAATAGTACTGAAGGTATTTTCCTCTCAGTTTTTATTGTTTAGGTATTGCTTTAGTTCTACATATAATCTGATTTGCCTTTTTTTTCTGTTCCTCTCTTCCTCTCTTTCGACACTAAAACCTCTGTTCCATCCTACCCTGATCCCATCCATTCTTTTTGATACCACTGTGGTCTTTCCCAAATACGGCATGTTCTTTTCAGTTCCATTCTCTGGTGCTTTGTCCCCAACCCCATCTCAATTCAGTTCCTCTTTAATATCTTCCTCCCCTCTTTCACTTGGAATTAGATTTAAATGTGCACCTCAGTCTGTCTTAACCATTCTTCCTTTCTACCATTCCCCCCTGATGCGCACGGGTGTCTCCTTACTTGCTCCTTGCTCACCCTCACCTTGTTTCTCTCTGGACTGTCGGCCCCTCCTCTTGTCCTGTATCCCTTTCCTGGCTTCTGCTGTTGTTCTGCTGACCTCGTCATTGCTGGGTTTCCTTACTGTGAAACTGGCTGGCCTCGATTTACTCAAATGACTGTGAAATGTTATCAGCATAGTATTCTTTCTTCTTAGTTTCTGCCTGTATTCATACTTAACGCACTTCTCGTAAGTCTAGTGCTAATGCTTGTTTTTCAGTATGCTGTTTCACATACCCTTTTTCCATCTCATAGTAAATTTTACATTGTTTTTCTACCTGTTTTCTTTTTTTATTCCCGTTCTGTCTTGGAAAAGCTATTTTTATTAACCATCCATACTGGACCATTCTGATGCATTCACTAATGTCTTTTTCCTGTTAGATACTCTTTTATTCTCTTGATACTCTTTTATTCTCTTGATACTCTTACTGTTCTGTTTCTTTTGTATTTCTGTTTTTCTGATCACTCTGCTGAATTGCTCTGGTTTTCTGTGTTCCTTGGTATGAATTCTGCCACTTGCCTTGTTTTGTGTCCACATCACAGACACTATCTCTGACTTTTCTGTCAGCTACAATTTTCTTTGCTAATATACTTTCCAGAGCACCATTTCTTTCATGTTCTATATGTAGCTGCCACTGGATCTTTTCCCTTTCTCCCTTATGAACTGCCTCACCATACAGTCCTCTTCCTGGCCCACCTGCTTTATAAGTACAGTAATTTTCCAAACCACCATTATAATGAAATGAAAATTTAAGGACTTCTTACAATAACCATTTAAAAGACAAATGCCTAATTATTTTATATATAATTAATTATAACTATATAATTAATTATAATTAACAGCAGATAATGCTTGTGGTATAAAATGATCCCACACTATAATAAAGAACATAATTGTATTTTTCCTTTTATACTGTGAGGAGCAATGACATTTTCAAAATAAATAACCAGTGAATACACATTATTTTTAAATGAAACATATAAAGAAGTATTTTGGAGATACTCACTTACCAGTTGGTGCGTTGCTTGAGTGGTCCCACCCATATTGTAGGGAAGATGACAGGAACATTGCACAAGATGTTTAACATCTTTAGGATAGGGAGTGAGCCCACTCATAGAAGAGCTTTGGCCACAGCAAAAATGTACCTTTCTGAGCAGGCTATGTACAAGTGAATGTTTTCATTAGCACAAGAATGGTAACTCGGGTCACCAAGTTTTTGAAGCACATAGCACCATACATATAGAAACTTTTCTAGCTGGGTATGTTGGCACACACTTGCACTCCCAACACTCAAGGAGGCTGTGGCAAGTAAATCACAGGTAGGAGCCCAGCCAGAGAACTTAGTGACTTTGCAGGATCCTGTCTCAATAAAAAATAAATATTAAAAAAAAAACAGGGCTGAGGATGTACCTGTGTGTGAAGAGCCTGGATTCAATCCCTAGTGCCACACACACATAAAACATCAAAGAAACCTTTTAGATGTGACTATAGACCTGGTGACAGTTGCATTATTCTTCTTTGTTGGTCACTCATTGGTGCCATTACGCACTTTGCAGATTCTACCTGCCCAAGCATCTCCCCCTTCCCTTCTCTCCTCAGTATGTTCTCTCAGTTGCTTCTCTCACTTGCATTCAGTTCCAAAGTTATTCCTTAACATCTTAGCCAGTTTAACTTCAGATTTACTGGTAGGTCTTTCATAACTACCTTTGAAAATCTGCCTTGCAATTTTAAGACATTCTGTTCACCCATCCACTCTATATTATATGATATATTATTGAAGACCAGTTACTCTCCTGAGATTTTACCTCACTGCGATCCCAACCATTCCTCAACCAGAAGAATTCATTTGTTCTAAAAAAATAAAAAAATAAAAAATAAATAAAAAAGGTTTCTGGTCTACACATTGGCAGGTCAATCCTGATGACTTAAGGTTCCCAGCAATGGTTTATTGCATACAAGGTTTACCTTATCTTCTCCTTCTAGCAGGCAGTAATGTTTCTCCAGTTCCTTTTTTTTTTCTGGTCCCTGATCCTTTCCCATTAGATACAAGGATCTGAGATTTGACCATTCTTTTTATTTAATTCATGTCCAATCTTTTTATCATTCTACCTTCTCAAAATTACTAGTTGATTCAATTCACATTTCCCCATACTTTTCGGTTGTTTTATGGCCCCCATACTTAACTGACTAGTTTCTATTTTCTTCTTCTTCTGTCAAGAGTTTTGGCCTAAATACGGAGCAGTAGCCATTTTTCCCACCTATAAGTAACTGAATATTGTTCTTCTACTTTTTGTCTTTTTGCTGCAGATCTTTTACATTTCATCCAACACTGCTTAGTCTTAGGTAGGCAACACAAGGAATGTAATCATATTTGGGGTATGTGCACTCTTTGCTGTTCAGCACTCAGGGCTCAGCTCCTTCTGTCTTCCTATTTCCTATACTTGGTCCTTCATCTCTTTCCACCTTCTGTTCAGTCTGCACCTTCCTAGAATTCCGGCTCTGGCCCATTCTAAGTCATTACACAAATTACCTGAAATTTTTTTCCCAACAAAGCTTCCTGGCAGCAACATAGCATTTTCTAATTTTAATTTGCCACATTCTTACCTCTCACCTCCCTTTGACTGACGTCTTTTTTAAAATACAGCTCCATCCGGAACTTTCAATTCTGACCTCGCAGTGTCCCTCATTCTGACCCTTCTCAGTTCTTTGACTTGTCTGACATTTTGCAAAACTGCACACTGTACACACACTTAAGTCCTACATCCTTCTCCTTACTGGTATTTCAGTTTCTGTTTTTCTCTATTTTTTTCCTTCTCTCTTTTTATCCTTATCTCAGTAGTTTCTCTCACTTACACCCAGTTCTAGCATGACACTTTTTCCTGAAAAGAAACATCATACTTAAGCAGGTTCTTAATTTCTTTCAGTTATTTTTACCATCTTAAATATTAACATATATATTATTGACTTTCATCTATAATAATAGTAATGGATACATTATTATTCTCAAGGGGTGTACTTTTGAAGGCAACTCCCTTCTTAATAACCCACTTCTTAGGAAATACAGATCATCGTCTTACCAGATGAACTACTCATCCCTGCTTAGTCAAACCGATGGCTTTCAGGTTGCCATCAATAGCTTTTTAAGGTTGATCCTAATTTTGGCCGGCCCTCTAATCTTTCTTAGCAATTAACCCCATTAATGAAAACGTTTCATTCCTCCAAGATATGTACACCCACTACCTCACTTCTATCTTTATTTTGCTTTAGATTTTCCAAAGACATAAAATATTACACATATAAAGGATTCTGTACCATTTCCCCAGAATTATTTACCTCTTACTTCCAAGAGAAAACTCACTGCATGGATTTGATATTTATCTTATTGTTATAATTTCCATAAATACTGCTGTATCCATGCATACTATGCAGTACTGTTTCTGAAAGTTTTAAATGTGTGTGTACGCGAAACATTTTTGTCCCATTAAGTCTTCAAGAACTGTTCTGACTCCTAGACAGTGTCAGATCTGTGCTTTCCTTCTCTCTCACTGCCTATCCACTCACTCATTGCAAACCACCGTACCACATATTTAACTAATTAAATCCCTTGCAGTCCAACAGATTCCCTGGAGAACATTCTTAATCCATGGTTTCTTTAACTACACAGCACCCTGCTCTAATCCATATGACACTCCTGCAACACTCTGCCATAGCTTACTACCCATTTTGTTGACTATCATTTTATCAGAGCAACAGATAGCGAGTTCTCCTGAACTCTACTTTTTTCATGATTCCTAACCATTCTGTAGGAGATACATTTAAGTGTCCTATACAGACAAACCACTTACACATGTTTCAGTCCTGGTGCATCTTGAAATTGCCAGCAATGCCTTTTTAGGAGAATTTGTCTTAATAAAACTTTCCTGTTAACCAAATTTTTAATTCAAAATGTCTTTCATGGCATCAAGACCAAGTTTACTCTCTTAATCCCCATCACCCGTGTCCTTCACACTGTGTTAGATACTCCATTCATTGTCATTGAACCTTCCCAAACAAGTTCACCTTGGACCCCCCTTGAGATCTTACAACTTCCTCTATTCTAGGTCTTTTTTTATACAGCTGAGTTGCCTCGCTGCACTCCATCTGTTGTTTCTTCTGTGTTTCATACAGTGATCTTTAACTCTGCTAACACACTCTTCTGCCACTATGTGCCACAGTGCATCATTCCATAGCTTTCACATCCCAGAAAACCTTTTACCTGTTCTTTTCCTTTGCTTTTCATTTCTTACTTTGTCCTAGAGAACCATGTGGCCTTATCTTCTGTGTCTCTCCTTTCAGCTACTACATATATACAAGTCACTATTGCGGATTCTTCTGGGTATTCCCTCTATACTGGGCACCCGCTGCTCAGTGCATCGCCATCTCCTGTACCTGCATTCTGTACTGCATTTGCTTGTACTCATAGTTCAGCCTAAACTTGGACAGGCTCTTACCGCTGAGGTGCCTTTGATGCCCACCCCCTTAGCCTCTTTCTCACTCACCTGATTGCCCTCCCCCTGAATTTTATTAATAGTATTTCTCCAGCAGTGCTTCCTAGACAGCAAAATCCTATACCCCATTTCTTACTTTGCCACATTCTACCTTACTTGGGCCTCCTTGTTAGTGCACAGCTCTGACTCCTGTCTTCTGATGTTCTCATTTATCTCTGTTTAATGCCCTTTCACATAGTAATTCCTGTACTGCACATCTGCACCCTTGCTAATTCACACGTTCTCTCTCCTCATTTAGCACTTTCCCCCCAGCTGTTGCTCCAGCTACTTTGCTGTTTTATGACACAAGTCTCTCTGGTTGCTCTGCTTGCTTTTGGCGAATCCTAACCTGAATTTCTAAGTACATCTTCAGTGTTCCTCTTATACAACATTCTTCCCAATGTTCTTGGGAACTTTCTCTTCTTTGGCAGTTTCTCTTAATGATTATAAGTGATGGATGTATATTCTGGTTTGTTGTTGTTGTTGTTGTTGTTGTTGTTGTTTTTGAGATAGGGTCTTGCTCTGTAGTTCAGGCTGGCTATGAACTCAACAGCAATCTTCCTGCATCAGTCTCCTGGGTGCTAGGATTATAGGCATGTTCCACTACGCCCAGCTTTTGTGGTGTCAGGAAATCGAACCCAGAGCCTTGTGCTTAAATGCTTTAACCACTGAGCTATGTTCCCACCCCGCATTCTGTTATCTTAAGGGTTCACAGTGATGGGTACATATTCTTTTTGAGGTTTCCTCTTCTCGTGCCCCCAGTCTCTTCCTTGCTCAGAACCAGTTTTCTGGACATTAATAAGCCCCTCAGTCAGCATCCAACTTATCCTTGTCCTTTCCCCTCATGACCTTTGGGCAATGTGAGGAACCGTACACCTCCAGTTAATTTTAATGACAACTATTCTGTCCATATTTGGTGGCACGTTCTCATCTAAGAACAATTTTAATTTTACCATCTTACTCTGTTTTATTTTGCCATATAAAAACTACCTTATATTCAGCATCCATCCTTCATTCAGAACCCATGTGGTATCAGTCCTGTAAATGTAGTCCTGTCTTCTGGATACAGAATCCTCATATTCAACACTCACCATTCAGGCTCTGTACACTGGGTCTGGGTCCAGCTCCACGAAGCTCCCTGAACAGCTCCCCTCATAACCTCAGTTCTCCCTCTTAAGTGCAGTCTCGCCTTAGAGCCAACAGATCACCGCTTAGGACCCCTGTAGTATCTGACTAGCTTGGGACTCTCTTTGGTGCTTTGAACTTTTTTTATTGCCTATTACCACTCCACCTCAGAGTTCCTCTCTAGGTTATATAGTGCTCCCCTCAGCTTTAACTCTTCTTTCATATATTTTGGCCCAAATATGGGGTTTTCTCTCTCCAATCACTATGCCATTCTTCAAATGATCTGTTCCACCTGTTACAGTCCCATTCCTATGCTGCCTTGTCACCAACTTCCTTTTAGAAACCATCTATATTGTACTCAATGGACTTTGGAACAGCACTCCCCAGCCAGGATCTAATATCTAGCTCTTATTTGAAAAAAGAAAACCCTTTACATCACAGAGTAACTTCTAAGAGTAAACTTCAGTGCAGGACACTTTACATTATATTCATTTGTTATCTCTCTTTGGTGAATTGCACTCCCATGTCTTAATTTTATAGAATTTCATCTATCATCTGTATATGAACATGAGAAATGAAGTTTTATACTTGAGTAAGATTCCCATTGTGATCACCAGCCACTCACTTCCCCAGTACTGGTCTTCCATTCTTCAAACTGCTCATCTCTCACAGTGCCTTTATATCAGAGCTCATCTTAATCTGTGTCCTCCCTAAATTTCTAATTAAAGCTTCCCACCAAAGCTTCCCATCAGTGTTCAGGCCCTTGCTTTTCTTCCAGTGCATGTATTACTTTTCAAAGTCTAATAAAGACCTAACATTTGACTAACAGACCCACCCTTTAAGATTTTACAGGATTTTCACCTGGGAAACACCATTCCTCATCCTGTCTGTTCAAGGTACTCCTACTCATTCTCTGCCTGGTAACCAGTACTATGGATTGAATCTGGGGCCTTTGCACTGAACTGTATCTTCCACACCTTATTAGAAAATTATATTTTTGGTGTATGTCAGGTGGTGAAAAAAAATGGCATTTTTTGAAAGTGTCTCACTAAATTGTCCAAGCTAGGCTAAAACTTAGAATCCTCTTGCCTCCACCTCCCAGAGTGCTCGAATTACAGGTATGCATCACCATGCCCAGCTTAACTATTCCTATATAATAGTGCTCCCAGTACATGACTCCTATTTCATACTTCGAATCTTGGCTACAACTGTGTTACATATCCCTCATACCAGTGCTAGCCAATCTTCCAGTGACCCATCTCTTCTGCAGGCTTTTCCATTCTTTCCCAATTGACCCTAGAGAAAAACCTGGTTTATCTTTGTTACAGTTTCTTTTTTTCCCCATCTACCATCTTATGTCATTGTCCTGGATTTGACAATATTTTTCTCAAGTCTCCAGTTTCCTCTACACTATTCCATGTGCACTTGCATTCTTGGGTTAGTCCAGACTTCGCAGGGACCCTGCCCTTGGCCATGGCTCAGATCCATATCATTTAGACTCCTTCACCTTCCAGCCTGTCGGTCACACTTGTTACTTCGGATATCACTCAATTAAAGATTCCCACATGGCACTCCTTCAACACTAGTTCTTATTTGGCCACTTTGTCTTCTGTCTTTGGTTGAAATCTAGCATTAAGTCATTCCTCTCTGATGCACATGCAGCTGTCATGCTCTGGCCCTCTTTAATGCCCTTCCCTGTCCACACTGTGTTATTCTGTACCTTCTCCCTCACCCCAGCCTAAATCCCACTTTTCTTCTCATTTTTAAGCTGCCAAGCTCCATTTCTTACTCCTCTATGATATTTTCATATGCATCCCCCTAGGCAGTGTGTCGCTTTTAACCAGTGTCCACAAAGCAAGGAATCTGTCTGAGCAGCTTTAAGAGTACACTTTGCAACAACTGCAGTATCTCAACTGTCTGTCATCTTTTCACTTTATCTGCAGAAGAAAGTGGATACAGAATTATTCTCTTCATGTATCCCTCCCTCATTCTCTCATTCCCCATCTAGTACCAATAATCTGCTCTCTGGAGACTACCTGGTCCCAAACCCTAGTAAGTCAGCCTCTAAAGAAAGCTGTCACCTTGTCATTCATCTTAATGAGCTTTCTTAGGAACTTTCCTGTCACTCACATCCCTCAATTAATGATTTCCTTCCCAAGCTCCAAGAGACAATCTGCTGCAGCATTCTGTCTGGTCTCTGCTCCTCACCCTTTCAATGTATTTTCCATGACCTCTTTGGCCCAGGTTTGAACTCTGACAGGACTGCCCATTTGAGATCTTTACTCCACCCCTGCTCTGACTTTAGGCCTCCACCATGTAATACTTTTTTTCCTTTGCTTCTCCTCTCACCTTTCTTACTCCTGATTTTTAGCCTATAATACTGCCCTGTTCTTCTAGTTAATGCATCATTCCTTAGCAGCCATTTCTTTTTCATATGAAGGCAATGTCAGTGTTGCTTTTCTGTACTATCCCTCCTTTTCTCCCTCTATTTATGCTACAGGAAAACTTTATAAACTTCAGCTTCCCTCCTGTCATTTGTATAGCATTTGCGGGGTTCACTAGTGGCTAATGGGCAGTTACCCACACCTCACATTTGGCACTCACTGCTCAGTGCCCAACTATCCTCCTTGATTTCATGCACCCTGCACTGCATCTGGCCCTTGTGGGCTCATTCCAGATCATGTGGACTGCCATCGTTAGCCTCTCCCAGCCACCCTTTTCAGCCTCTTTTGCCCTGCTGGCACGCCCTGCTCTTCAGTATTATCCCTACAAAGCCTTCCAGAATTTCTCCTTCCTTCTTCAGTCTTCTTTCATAAACTCCTTACTTTGTTAGAACTTCCTTCCAGATTTTCCACTGTGACGTTTGCCGTACTGCACATTCCACACCTCAGCCCAATTCACATGCTCCTTTATTCTTAGTGTCCAGCATCCATTGTTTCCTTAATTCTCTATTCATTTCATACCAGCCTCCTCAAGATTTCACGGTCATTTTCATCCTGTCTTTGGGATAAGTCCTATTTTGGAGAACAATTTTAATGACGAAGACCTTCAGGGCTGACTTTCCTCATTCTGTCTGGTTTTCTGCCTTGCCTTGTACATGGACTGCTCGTCTTTAGAGAGTGAACTGGGTTCTGCATTGTGCTGTGGCCCCCAAAAGGCCCCGCTTACCCCCTCATCACTCCATGTCAGCCAGCCTCTCAAGTTACACTGACAGGTTACCACCAATAGCTTTATTTGGTGGTCACTTCAGTCTTTATAACTTCTTACTGTATCAAACCAAGCCATTTAATTTAAAGATTGCCAACAAAAGTTTTAAGCGCATTATTCCTAATACCAGTCTTAATTTACTCCCTCAGTCCATTTCTCTGTATCAGGTACTTAATATATTTGCTTATCTTCTGTCTTCCACATAAAATTCAGTTTAACTCAGTGTGTGATCTACATGTCAATATGCTGGATGGAATGGAACAATGGGTGGACGGACAGAATTGAAAGACGGAGCAGAGGAAAGTCTTACTACCGAAGCTATCATGCTTGTTCTTTATATGAGTCTCTTTTTTTCTCCTCCTTGCCAATCTGCCAAGTAACTTCCTAACATTCCAACTCCTAATTTTTTTTGTACCTTTGAGCTTTTTCCATACCATGGATTAGACACTAAATACCTTTTTTTCATCCATGCTGATTAAGTCCCGTCCCCTTCATGAGGACTTCATTTTCCAAAACTGTGCCCCCAACTGCATTTCTTATTACTTCTTCCAGTCATCTCCATCATATAATTATATATTTTCTTTTCCATTTTAAGACACTGAATTTCTCAATCCTGCTCTCGACATTATTGACCGATTTGCTATAGGTTAAAAACTGATTTAAAGCAAATGCATTGCAGTGATCTGTGGACCCACTGTTAATCCATAATCTAAAGATAGTATTAATACTGATACTCAGATGTATTTGGTCAATGTTAATTTAATTGTCTGTGTGCTTTTTTAAGCCATCTGTATGTCTTGCTTTGTCAGATCCCGGGGAAATGGTTTTTATTTTTTTCATATAGGCTCTTTTGGCAGACATGACAAAAAGCCCTCAAAATTTATTCCCCTGCTACTTTCTCCACACAGCACAGTTTGCCCCATTGCCTTTTCTGTACTACCCTAGCCCAAAGTGGAGAATACACTTGACTATCACACTTGGTGAGACCACCTCCAGACCCACCTGCAAGCTGCTGCAGCGCAGCCCTAGGAGAGGGCATGCATATGCTTAACTTGTAAATGCGAAACACCAGGGTGCTGAGCCCAGGGGCACTTCCCAAGTACTGCAGAGCCCTTGTCTTTGCGGTACTGGTACTGGTACTGACGTGGGCTTGCCTGCTCTTCTCCTCCAGTTGCAAGCACCTTTAGCTGTACCATGAAATTTACAGTCCGGGACTGTGACCCCAACACAGGAGTTCCAGATGAAGATGGGTATGACGATGAGTATGTGGTGAGTTTTCCTACAGAGACGTTGACACCTGCACAACTCTAAGCCTTTTGCCTCAAGAGCGTTTTTCTAGGAATAGCTAACATGAACTTAGGGACTTCTACTCTCACCGATGACAAATGAGAACATGGACTGATCTTCCTCTATAATAGGGTCACACCATGCCAAAGAGGATAGATTGACCACTTTGTAATTAGTTAAAACAAGGAAACAACTTTTTTCCTTATAATAGGAATGATTAAGGGATGAGAGTAATTACATGATTTTTCATGAGATTGAAATACATGAAATGCATTTAATTTAAAGTGAGTCATTTTGTTTTGGCTTCAGCAGCTTTTGAGTTTGCTTATAGTATGGCCAAATCATGGAATTAAATGCCTTAATAGAAAGGAAAGGAGGTTTTTAAAAGCATCAGCCTGTGAGGGAAAAGGGAATTTTAGAATATACCATAGGGCTGAACTCGTGGTCACGTGTGGAAATGTGACCACTGTGTGCACTCAAGACTATGGCTGTTGGTCTGAGTTTGGCTCTGACCAGAGGTCCTATTTTCTTGCTTTCCTATGCTGAGGCCTACAGGGTTAAGTTTATCCAGACTGCATAATTTAAACTATTGTGGTGGTAAGGTTTTTCCTAGGCCCCATCCGGGACATAACAGCGTGATAAATGGTTAGTTCCTTTTTTGGTTTATACCAAAAGAACTTCTGGGGTTTTTTGACCACTGCTTGTTACTCACTAGCTGGAAGATCTTGAAGTTACTGTGTCTGACCACATTCAGAAGATACTGAAGCCTAACTTTGCTGCTGCCTGGGAAGAGGTGGGAGATACTTTTGAGAAAGAAGAGACCTTTGCTCTCAGCTCCACCAAAACTCTTGAAGGTGAGAACAGTTTTGCCACCAGTGTGTTGTCTGGTAGCTGTATAAGACCTAATAATGCGTATATTATCCCAGAAATCCTTTTTTCATTAAATCCATTAAGTCATTTAATTAAAAGGCCAGATCCTGTCTTCATTATCTAATCGAATTAGCCATTTTTGAGGCCCGTAGCCTGGCTCCACACACTATCCACACCAGTGTTTATCTCCAGCTCCCAGAATAGATAAGTGCATAGGCATATCCCTGGGCTGAACTTTTCTAATGCTGTTGCATAAATTGTCTCAACACAGAAGCTGTCAACAACATCATCTCCTTTCTGGGTATGCAGCCATGTGAGAGGTCAGATAAAGTACCTGAGAACAAAAATTCCCATACACTTTATCTGGCAGGTAAGAGACTTCTATCAGATTTCACTTCAGTTTTGTTGCAGAATTTAATAGGAGAGGATGTAGATGGTCATACTGCTGTCCCATCATCCCATTATATAGGCAATAATTTGAAGCCTAGTCAAAATGAGTAATTTGTTTTGCATGCTATTCTTTTAAGATGTGCATATGGCCAACCACACTTTAGTCTCTCACACAAGTGCCAGTGTTGCCACCCTCCTCTCAATTGCCTTTTGAGCATTTATAATCAGTGTTACTGAATACCTTCTATGTACCTGGTCTCCTGGGAATATTTTTTAAACCAGAATCTATATTTGGATTCAGTTCTCACACATTTCTAGAAAAGCTAAACTAAAATAATAGAAAGGAGGTACAGGCAGAGCATGATGAAGTTCATCATTCAGAACTTAAAATTTTGAGTTCCTAATATGGTTTTCCTTTTTTTCTCTCAGGTATATACAGAGGTGGCTATGACTTACTGGTGAGGTCGAGGCTGGCCTTAGCAGACGGTGTGACCATGCAGGTGACTGTCAGAAGCAAAGAGGGAACACCTGTAGATGTTATCTTGGCTTCTGTTGGATAAGTTCTGAGCAAAATGATACACCATACTATAGTGGGCTTTTAGGCTATGGGCATGTATTTTCCAGAACCACACTGGTAAAGATTAATGACTTTTGGAAAGCAAAGTAAATGTTTGGCCCTGAGCCAGCAGACCAAGCAAATGTCCATCTATGTGCATGAGTTTTAGCATTTCTTAGTTTTGTTTTCTCCCTCTTTTTCTCCGTTGGTCAGCTTTGGTATGACAGTGCAGCTTTGGGTGATCTTGAAAATCAAATATTATCCTATATTCTAGCTGCTTAATGTCATCATATTCTTTTATTTAACATGTGAAAGTTCCTGGAAATGCTGGAAAATTTTATCCCAGAGGGTGATGGGGGAGGGGAAGGCAGAATCCATTTTTGTCACAATTCATTTTTATTAATAGAAAATAAACACTATTCCAGTTTAAAAGTTGTTATACTTGAAGTTGCTAATTTTTAAAAATGAATTTAAAATAATCACTTAATCCTTCTTTGACTAAGACACTGAAATCGTGGCTTTAAAAAAAGTATTCAGCACCATTTTACTTGTAGGTCTTTAACAATCTGTTTCTAAAATGTCTGGGAACTTTCCAGCCTATAAAGTACAGGAATTGCTGAACTACATGAGGAAGCCTCTCTGGGACAGCCAATGGGGAGCTAAGCGGCCATCACAGAAGAGTCAGTTATACATTCAGCGCGGTAACTCGGCCTACACATCAGTCCCCCCTCTCCACTTAAGCTCAGGAGGGACATGCTTCTAAGCACTGAGGTATGAGGAATCAGACTGTTATTTACTGTCACAATTGGTCTTCCCAGAGAACAATAGTAAATCTCAGGCATAGATGCAGTTGGTCCTTCATGTCCTACTACTTTATATAAATAGTTTGGATTTAGTCCAATTTACTCAGAAAGTATAAATGTTAGTAAGGCTTGCTACTCTGGCAGAGCAAGGGTCTGCTGATTTATTATCCCTATAAAATACATACATGTGTAGGCAAATCATAGTCTTAAAGCATACTGAGAATACTGCATTATTTAAACCAATTATTTGTTTTAACAAAATGTCTATAATTAGAAGTAGCTGATGAAACTAAATCCAAAGTTGTAAGAGGGATTCGCTCTCACTCAACCTGTATTACTTAAATAACATTTAAAAAAAAAAAAAAAAACATGCAGAGTCATTCAAGGAGTGATAACCAGGCCCCTCTCTGTGCTTTACCATGAGATTCCAATTGGGGTTGGGCCAGGAATTAGCATTTCTGAATATTTCAGTAAAGTCCACACAAGTGTTAAAAAGACTGTGCTATGCCTGTCTTTCTGCCCCAGTGAGCAGCAGTGCTCAAGAGAACTTCTACGAACTTAAAGGCAAAGCCATAGTCAGATGTTAGAGGGATAGAGATGGACCAATATGTCACCCTTAGAGCTTCTGCTGCCTTTTTTCTTCTATTCTGTTCACCAGTGTGAATAAAGCGGACTTATGTGAGAACACGTTTGACTGCCAGGACCTCTATTGGGCATCTCTTCCTAAGTGGAATACACAATAGATACGAGTAGGGGAGGTGACTGATACAGGGAAGCTACTCTTTCCAGCTCAGAAGGAGTTGATGAAGCCCATATATGCATTCAAGAAGCCCATGGGATCCTCTAGCTGTGGGTAGTGGCTAATGTGGTCATCCAGAATCGACACTGTGGACCGCGGCAGCGTTTTCCTAGTGGAAAAGAACAGTATGCAGGTGAACTTGAGGCTGGAGGGAGGGGGATGTAAGCCAGCGGGAAGCCCCAGCAAATGCTTTCCCTGTGGACACTGGAAGGGTCCAACACAGAGTTTATTCACCTTCTACTTTAGAATTAGGCAGATAAACCTGCCAAATCCACTTATACAGACTAATTTTTAATTGTTCATAATCCAACAAAATTAAAAGTTACTTTTAAAATTTAACAGTTGCCAAAACAGGATGACTTTCAGCTTCGTAGGGAAGCATGAAGCATCAAACAGGTGGGTCACCCAGCAAGTTGGTGCCTGAGTGTAGATAACAGGAGCTTCCATAATCTCAGGAGATGAGAGAGGGAATTTTGTTTACAATTGTGAGCAAGCTGTTCCTACTACTGAGTTGTGTCCACTAGGCCATGTGAAGGCATGGAACGTTCATATGTGACAAAGGCAAACTTTCATATTCCGACACCTTCCAAGTAAGTGTCCAGAAAGAACAACACTACAGAGAATTCACGCCTTCTCTACAGAGTTCCTCTCAGTCTCTCCTTGCAGTCTGCTTAGCTTAGGTCGGTGCACTGCTTTTACAGTCAGACTAAAACAAGTATCCACTCTCATCTTTATTTTACCTCTACACAGAAGAATGTGATGTAGCCATGGTGGTGAAAATGGGCAGTTTAAGACAGTATGATCTGAATTTCTTGATCTTTATATCTATAAGATTCCACAGCTCATCTTTTTGTTTCCTAGATGAACAGCCAGTGAGGTCAGTGTCAGTATCCCTCAAGAGGTAATTCTGTTTAGCCATATCAGGATGAAATAAATACTAACACAACAGAGACCTCTGGGGGAGACTCACCTGTACAGCTCCAAAAATTCTGGATAAGGATTTACAGGATCCAGTGGCCCATAGATAAAGTGAACTGGAACAGAAAATGGAAGAAATTACTAAGAGCTCTTGCATCTGTTTTCCTGTGTGAATAGGAAAAGTTTCAGTAAGTAAAAATTTCTTGTGCTAGGAACCCTTGCTTCTGTAATTAGGTGGGCTAAAGAGAACTGCTGTGAACAAGCTACATACTGTGTCTGGGACATTTCCTCCTATGTAAAACAGTGGTCCTCCTTCAGCTCTTCTGTGCCATGGACCGAAAGTAACAAGCCCCACTTTCAACATTCTTTATGTAAATCCAGGATACTGTCATTCTTTAAGTTATAACCCACCCTTGACATTTGAAACTAGTCAGTAGTTTTTTGAGTAGTAACTACGATGTAGAAGGTAATGATTTTCTTTTTAAATTTGTACGAACAGACAAATGCGCAAAATCCACCTAAAGGCTCTTAGTTAATAATCCCAATAGCGCCCTGTTCTGCTGTCCTAGCATTCAGCGTTTAATGTGGCAGTCGCTGATATTGCACACCAAACAAACCAGTAATTACAACCACGTCTGCAGTAATGTAACAGTGCTTACACACATCCCCCCTACACGCATGGCACTGGTGTTCCAGATGCTAAGAGCAGGGTGGACTAAAGGATGCCTGGTGAAATATGAACTTCAGATAAAAAAAATTCTGGTGGGGTTTTGAAGTTGATGCAGTGGCGGTGGCCATGGTGTTTTGTATTAATATATCCATAGCATACTCATATAAAAGTAACTTAAAATTCAGATCTAACTCACTATTTTTATTTCCTTAATCCAGTAACACTAATTGGAGGTAGGAATTGTGATTATTTTAACCTCAAAATCCTTAAGTTTTCCTATGAAGTAATTTAGAGGCTGGAGGCTCAATGATTAGAGCACTTGCTCTGGAAGAACAAGGCCCTGTATTCAATTCCCCAGCACATAACCTGTATTACAGAAACCCCCCCACAAAAAAATAGCAAAATATACTCACTAGGAATAGTTACAGAGGCAAGAGCTCCTACCCAGCGTCTTCTGAACTTCTTCCTCTGATTGATATACTGTAAGAGACTATAGGACAGGTAAGTTAGCAGAAACAAACAAACAAACAAAAAAACCTACTTATTGTTAGAGGGATTCAACAGCCTGACACAAGCCACAGGGACATTTCTTATTCCAGAAGCCACCTGGACTTTCTGAGAACTACCTATGTACTCATTTATGTTAATACATCAGGTAACTACAGCAGTGATCATATCTACTGCCAGCATACACTACGTGGCTCTGTATATGCAACAAGTAAAGAATGAGACTCAGATGTTGGTCTGGATTATGTGTGTCTAAAACCTGGGTCTCAGATTCTGATTTTTGGCTCCACCACCACTAACCAGCTCAGTGATTCAAGGATATAATGTCGCATACATCTTTTGACCTAAGTTTTGGGGATTTTGGTTTTTTGTTGTTGTTTTGTTTTGTTTTGTTTTGTTTTTTGAGATAGGATCTACTCAGGCTAGTCCTGAGCTCACTGTTCAGCCTGACCTGGCCTAAAAGTCACAGTAGTACTTCTGCCTCAGTCTCCTGAATGTCTGGATTACAGGCATGTGCCACCCACCCACCTATTAGGTGGTGCTAGGGTACAAAATATGGGGCCTTGCACTTTCTAGGCAAGCACTTTTTCAGAGTTATGCCATCCATATTTTTAAAGTGAGAACTAAAACTACATGAACTCTCTAAATTGACATCTACCTTTATAATTCTGAATGCAGAAGTTCATGAACACAGAGCTGCATCAGCTGTGCGCCTCATCTGACCATGGATGGGAGGAGGAGACCTCCTTGTCCTATGTGGTAGGTGCCCCATGTTAGCACACAGACTCATGTGTTCTAACCATTCTGCCTGACAAGTCCAGGAGTTATTTTTGTGAACCTCAATACTGCCTCTTAGAAATAGTGTTTGCTCTTTAGAAAATAAAATAATAGTTGTGTTTTGTAATTTTTTAAATAATAAAGTAATTTTTCGGGGATCTCAAGGGAACTGACAGGCGGGAGGAATAGCTTCCTCCAGCATAGTTCCCAGCAAAACCACCACTGAAAACCCAAAATCTCCACTGTCTCATCTGGTAATAGGACAGAGCCTTATCACGAGCAGTTACAAACATCGCCGTTTCCAGGCCCTCAGTAGGAGTAGGTAAATTCTTATCTAAACCAAGCCATGGGAATTCTTTCCATGAGACAGAAGACTTGCATATTATTCCCTGTTGCTACTGAGAACGTATGTGAAGGGAACAGCCTCGTGGAGTGAGAGCAGCACTAGATTCCTTTCAGAACTGTGACTGAACGTTTTGAAGTATCAGAGGGTCTAAAGAAGATTTGCCAAAGTCAGTGGGTTACTGACTCAAATTAGCATTAGAATTTACAACTCTTTACTCATAGGAAGTGCCTGATGGCTTAGGTGCAGGACTCATCAGATATTCTTTCTTTGAAAGCACAGACCATGATGGTTTAGGTTTGCCAGGTCCTAAACCAAATTTGTGGTAAGGAACAAGCCAGCAAGAAGCAGAGTAAATAAGCAATCGTGCATCTCCACCCAATCTGAAAAACCCAAAACAAAGCTTACTTCTTACCTGTCTATAACCAAGTTCCCATCATTGTTACGGATCCCTGCCCACATGTCCCACAGCTCACTCTCCGACGGTCTGGTGTATGGGCCAAAGACAGGGGTGAGACTGAAAAGAACCCAAGATGCAGGAAGGTAAGTGTGGAGAGAAATCAGAATGTTAAGTACAGCTGGAACCTCAGAGGTCACACAGTTTGTCTCTTAACTGATTTGTTCCTTCTACTACTTCCCTAGCAAGTGGCCAACACCTTAACCAACAGACTAAGCCTCAGAATTTGGCCCAGAATTAGATTGTCTGCATTTTCTCACTACATTATTCCCAGGCCATAGTCTCTGAAAGTGACTTACCCTCGAGAGAACACAAAGAAGTTCATCAGCCTCGTGAGGATGGGTGAGAGCACACCTCCATCTTTGAGTAGCTGAAGGTAATAAATGAGAATAAAAATCAAGGACCCAGAGAAAGCTGACAGCTCACCAGGACAAAAGGTTTTATACTAGGAACTACAAAGGAATTTAAGCCAAATCTACTGCAAGTCTTACTGTGTGACTTTAGAACATTGTTTTTTGTTTTGCCTACCTGCATTCTGCTCTCATGAAGACTAATCTTTTCCTTCCCTTTAAGGAATTATTTCACTAAATCCCCAGCAATTTTATTTACTTTTTTTTTAATTTTAAGAAACAGAGTATCTCTTTGTTGTCCAGGCTGGCCCCAAACTTCTGGGCTCAAGCAGTCCTCCCATCCCAGTCTCCCAGTAGCTGGGATTACAGGTACATCCTTCCATGCATTGCCACAAATACCTAAGACTTTAAAGTTTAGACCAGGATCCCAATTTTTTCAGAATTCATACTTGTAAATCTTTACATAGTACTATTTTTCCAAATATTTCATCTCTTATCCTCAGAAATAGTTTATGATTTAATGTAGGAGCCACTTCCACTATTTTATTTGCCTAAGAAGGGAAAAATTTACTTCAATAATGTGAACTCGTAAGGAAGAATAACTACAGCAGGTAGATGAATTACAGCAGGAAGGAATGACTGTCAAAAGGCCCCATCTGTACTGACATGAGCCCAAATAGTAAAACGGATGCCTGTTCCGGGAAGCAGCCAACCTTTTGGAGGAGGAGCGGACGATGCGTCTCTGGGAAGATACCTGTAGAGGAAGAGATGGCTTTTCATTACTTATTGAAATTGAGCTCAAATGTACGCCCTGTTGGAAACTACTGACCCTACTCACTGTTATCTTTGGGTATTTTACTGCCAGAATAAATAAAAACTTAGTACTGTCAAACGTTGCATGATGCTATTTTAACCTACAATGGACCATGTGTGGGTGGGGGTGTATATATATCCCCCTCATTAAACATTACCGCAGTGTAATATAACTATTTCCCCCAAACAGTTCAGGATTTAACTGGTCATATTATAGCTCACTGGAATTACTTTCCCCATGTTAGGAGAAGTAACTTGTGTGGTCATCCATAATGCTGATGTCTTGGCTCTGATTCCTTTAGTATTTCCTCAGAACACACAGTGTTTTTCCAGATCCTGGATGCCAACACACAGGAATTTTTCCGTAAGCATAAGTACAACAACAACAAACATAATTTTCCTTTTCTATTTTTCTCCATTCGGAAGAAAGCCATAAGCATCACTAGAGTACGGGGACACACTGTCTCCCTAGCTGTCCAAAAGGCTTTCAGGAGATATTTGCATATTCATGGAAATGCAAGCTATGCTCAAATATCTCGAAAAGGTTTAATCCCGGTTATACTAATTTCTAACCGAAACTTGGTACTACTATCTAATTAAGGGTTTAAGAATCTAACCTGACACTACACACAGTAGAAGCCCCGATGGCTTTCTGCCCAGCTGCTTCTTTCATGATGTACTGTAGTTCTTACAGATAACGGCAAAACAGCATTTACAACGCTCGCTGCTTCTGGCAGTGTGTTAACGCGTGCACCACTAGACCTCGCTACCTAAGGTAATGCAAAAGAAACGTATCACTGTGGTGCAGCTTTCTATTGACATTTCAAAATAATTGCTTTCCCTTTGTAATCCTGTTCATTTTCTATATTTAAAAACATTCTGAGAAAAGGTCCATAAATAACATCACACCATCAAAGCAGTTCATGGCACCAAAAAAGAGGGGGTAAAGTTACCTTGTTTAATTGTGTCTGCTTCCACATCATTGGGTTATTATTTAAATCACCCCTGTGACATCTAAAGATGGTCCTACTAGGCTAAACCCTACTTTCCACCTACCACCAAGACATTTACCTCCATTTGACAGACAGAGACTCTTTATGGTAAGCCGGCCAGACCGATTCTGTTTGTACCTGGAACAGAATGAGGACATATGTGTAGCTGAGCACACTGTCACCACTGCAACAGCTACAGACAACCCCAAGAAGATAAGGTTAAGAAGGGTCCAAGAACGATTTGCTTCCCAGCATCATAAGGTAGAGTAACACATGAGGAGTACACGAGTCTGTGGCTTCACTGACCTATAAAGCAGCTCCTGAGCAACAATGTCTCCGTAATCATGAGACAACAGGTTAACTCTGCGGTTCTGGAGCCCCAGGTGCCGCAAAAGCGCCTCCACGATGCTGGCCTGCTCGAATATGGAATAGTGATGTGGTCTCTTAAGAAAAGGATACACAGGATGAAGTCACAGTGTAGATCCTTGCTGACCTGATCCCTCCACGGCCCCCACCCTCAGCCCCGACAAGGGTCCCAAATGGATGCTGCTTACTGGTTTATCACTGAAGCCGAAGCCTAAGAAATCAAGGGCGATCACTCGGTGAAACCGCAGGGTCAGACCTTCCCAAATCTATAGGAAAGAAGGAGCAAGTGTGGACTTTGTGCCCCTGTGCCTCTCTCCCTAGCCCCAACGTGGGGCTGCAAAGGAGCGTCATTTCTAGCTTGGCCAGACACGTCCGTAAAGCAGATTTGATAAAGCAAACGCCTCGCAAACCTACGACAGGCCTCATGCATGATCCTCTTGCAAAGTACATGGCTCCTAGTAATTAATCTCTGTTAAGGGCAGAACTCCAGCGTTTTTAACTTGGCACTGATCCTTTCCAGACTGCCAGAGTTTTTTAACTCCCTTACAGTAAATGAGAAACGGTCTGACATTTAATGCTGTGTTATTAAGCAGTTCAAATTGGCAAGAGATTTCTAGGGCTGATAAGAAAATACTCAATTTTAGATTTTTTTTAAAAAGATACAGTGGGATCTAGAAATGTAACTTCATTACCTTGTACCAATCATAGCTGGAAGTTGGAAAGCCATGTAACAGAACAACTATCTCGGGACTTCCAACCACACCCACAGAGTCTGGGGAAAAAGGAGAGAGAAACAATTATGCTTATTCCCTGCTTAAACGTAATAATAACTTTGAAGATGTTAAAAATCTAAGTAATCTGGTATAAAGGGCACTATAGCCAAAATAATGACATTAAAATGATGTATCACTTTAAAATGCAAGGTTATTGCTTTAGGCAAGAACAGGCACTTTCTCTTTTTAATTAGTATATTGCAAATAGCATACATTCTTTGTGAAAATATTTAAAGCCAGCTTGTTTTCACCTCGATTTTTCTCCCACAAGGAATATGCTCATTTCCCTTTACGTTGCATTATATGTAAACTGTCTTTTCACAGTAAAAAGTAAACTTGCAAAGTCAGACATATATAGCCACAACATATAAACTAAAAATGTTTTGTACCTTGTTACTAATTTATCACTTAAAATTTCTAAGGTACAGCAACTGTTTCCACTGTGTGCCTTGAAAATTATGCTGTTTGTTCAGAACTTGTTATTTCAGCTTAAGAGAACCAATGTAATATCAAAAGCGTAAATCTCTATTACAAAATGGTATCAACTATGTAAAAGAGCTAGTCAATATAGACCGGGACATTTTTAGTGTGTATGACAATATGGAAACATTAAATATCTTATCTTTTAAATTAGCCGAACAGTAAAATGCCTTCATAACAGTACGTTCATATACTACCAATAGTGCGAAAATTTGTTGATGAGGGTTTCAAAAATAATTTAACTGGAAGCAATTTAAAACATTATAGACTTCAGCCTAGGGGCTTTATTCTTAAGAATCTATGCAAATAATAATCTGTGAAACACCAAATGTCAGAAACCCAGGAAACTTACCGAACAACATAAAGAAAATTCTATACTTACTCAGTTGAATATAGCAGATGAGAGGCGGTCAGGAGCAATAATGAAAAACGGTTTATGACAAACATTTTTCGTTATTGCTCTTGACCCCCGCCCAAAAGAAATCCTTTCCAGTCTGTTTCTCTGCTTATTCTCCTATAAAATGAGATTAATGGAATCTATCTCCAAGTGCTGTTGTAAAAATTAAATGAAATAATGAAGGTTGGAAATGTAATTCAATGCATAGCATAATTACTTGATAAGTACGAGTCATAATAATTATCTTTAGTGTAAGACAGTGTAAGACATAAATCACATTTAGGAACATGTGTACCATCATCTTTATAGAAAACAACTCAATAAACAAATCAGGGATGGGAGGGAAGCAATGGTTAAATCTCTGAATATTGTACATACTACCAGGCACAAGGGGCACTCAAAAGAGAAAACACAACTGAATACAGATGGACCCAGAAAAACACTTTCACTAAGATGTCAGGTGTACAAAGATTAGCATCTAGATTGAACACACCTCCTTCCTCCCCCAGCAGCTCTCTGAATCACCCTGCTCTTAAGTGAATGAAGATAATTAGCCCATTCTTTAAGCACACTGTATAAAACAGGGTTGCTCTCATCATTAAGGGGCAACAGAGACCAAGGGACACGAAGGAAGTATCCACCTAGAAAGTGAGTGACCCATACCCACTGAGTATTCCAGCTCTTACCTTGGTAGAAGATGCGCAGTCCCTTATAAGTGAAAAACTTGCCAGAGGTCTTCCACGAGTGCAGAGCAGGGGAAAGCTGAGGGGGCGGGATGTGCAGGTATGCTGCAAGGAGGGGCACGGCCAGCAGCCCCACCTGGACCCACCACTCCCTCATCCTGTGGGGGGAAGCAGGTGAGGAACACTGTGCACTTCCACAAGCCAGAACTGGGCGCATGCAGTGGGAAATATCTGTCCCATGCAATAACTACATTACCCCCGACAAGGACCATAGTAGAAAGCTTAACAATAAGCAAGTGACCTGCCTCTGCTAGGCAATCGCGTTTGCTCACGAATCTAGTTTTAAGAGGAAAGGACACCATTTCACTGTGTCATCTTCCACCCCATGTCCCCAGCTTCTCTCTTTGTGTGCTTCCTGATACTTGCTGAAAAAAAGGTTTCACTGGCTATTAGCAAGTTTTCCCAGAAAAAATAATTAAAAATTATTTACTCTAAAAATTCTGCCACCTACTCAGCCCCACCATTAAAATGTTTAAAAGACATTTGCATTTCACTAACATCTTACAACGTGTGTATGTGCTTGTGTGTGTGTACAAAAAGTTACCTACCCTAAAGCAAGAGCTGCTCCTAATTTTTAATATTTACCAACCTTCTGACCTCAGTGAAGCCCCACTGAGCAAAGCTCTCTGGACCTGGCCTGAAAAACTGCTCGGGCAGAGTCTGCAAAGGCAAGATGATAGCTGCCGCACTGTATATTCCTACATGAGCAGCTTGATCGTGTCCCTGAATATTTAATCTCTTGAGAAGTCTGGGTAGCAGATTATATTTCTGCTTTTCCGAGCAGTCAATTGAGGAAATTCCCCTTGATTTTCCATAGGATCTGCCCCTCCATCCCACTCCCCAGTCAGGCTGAGCTCACAAGGGGCATGTGGGAGTGGACTTTATCTTTGCAAGCGCCACACTGGTATGCATGCCCAGCCTTGCCATTCCCGGGACTTCAAAGATCCATCCAGGTCAGTTTATCGACACTGACTACAAATGCTGAAGAGGAATTAGAAACAGTTTCCTGTCTCTAGTCTGTGATGTCCAATGGTCACCAAGGAATGACCTGTCAAAAGTTTTCTCAAAACACATGGAAATGATACCCTCCAAAACTAAAATCCAAGCTGTCAAGACAACAGCAGCAAATAAATTAATGGCTGAAGTCCTGGTGAACACACACCCCACTACTGTATTATCTGTACTGTGGCCACAACCCCCATTCTTGCAAGCTAATCCAACTCTCAAAATGCTTTAAAAAAAAAAAAAAAAACCATGGTTCCACAGTGGCAAAACAACCAGCCCTCCTAATGAACTATGTCTTAGGTGTTGTAAGACCCCCAAGGGCCTGTTTGTAAAAGACAATGATTTAGTTCCACTTTTTTATTCCACCTTTTAAGGTAATAACCAGAAATGATTGGGAAGGCGCTAAAATGTGACGCTTACATCACAATCTACCCCTGAAACAGTAGCAAGCTACACCCAAACCTCTCCTTGAAAAGTGAACGACAAAAAGCACTAGTCTGTGGTTATTTTATAACGCTATCTGTCCCGGATCTCCATTCATAC
Source organism: Ctenodactylus gundi (assembly GCA_004027205.1). NCBI lineage: Eukaryota > Metazoa > Chordata > Mammalia > Rodentia > Ctenodactylidae > Ctenodactylus > Ctenodactylus gundi. The sequence continues at coordinate 25,518 of PVKB01007812.1, forward strand.
GTCTTCCTGCCGCCCGTCTTGGCACCCTTTACAGTCGCTGCAGCCGAGCGTGCGGTGACTCAGCAGACCCAGGGAAGGGAAGGGCTCCCACTCGGCGTCAGGGGTCGGTCCTGGGAAGAAGGCACACCTGACATCCGCGCTCGGCTCCGGGCCGCCTTTTATTCCAAGAAAGCAGAGGCGACCCCGTAAGGAGCCACTCTGCCTTAATTACCTCAGTAAGAACGCCCTAATCGCATTGTGGGATTTTTAGCCGTAAGGCAATCTGGCAGTCAGTGGGCAAAAGAGACTAGGCATTTTTACTGCTGCTTTTACCTAAATGAAGCCATGAGTTGAGAGCATCAATTGAACAAACTCCAGTAACTTTTCGGAAGTCAGCCCTTCTAAGCTGCGACTTCTTTATCTTGTAAATGGAGAGGGGGAGGCACGACGCTCATCTAATACCACCAAACGTGCCCGCTGACGCCATCGCTGTGAGATGACGACCACTTTGTAAATCCAGCAGCCCAAAGAAAACACTTCAGGCGACGTTGCTACAGTCTGATCGCATGCCCACACCCCCTGCGCCTCTGGATTCTGGTGTGAGCACGGCTGGACGCCACGCCGCGCGGCCAGGCCGGTCACACCTATGCGGTAACAGGCTGCTGCGAGTTCAGGAGCCAGATACACCGATCACCCCGCGGCAATCGCCAGGTCCTGAATGTCTCAAATCGCGGCGCGTCGCGGCAATACGGGAGGGTCTTACAAATCCTAAATCACACCTGGGCGGGGAAGAGGTCTAGAAATCTCAGGTCATGCCACAGCGATAATCGATAATCGAGTCTAAAAATCCTAGCACCTGGGTCTAAGAAACTGGAAATCACGCTATGGTTATAACTGGATCTAGAAATCCTAAATCGTGCCGCGGCCATGGTGGAATCTAAATCAAACCAGGATGACGCTGAGTCTAGGAAAACTAAAATACGATCCCGCAAAAACAGAGTCGTAAAAGCCCTAAACCGCACCAGGGCCTCAGAATCGTAAATCACGCCACAGCACCGACCGGATCTAAACCCCGATTCGTGGCGATTCGTGGCAATACTCCGGTCTGGAGACCCTAAATCACGCCAAGCGATTCCATATCTCACCCGGTGATCG
>PVKB01007813.1:0-26631 GCA_004027205.1 Ctenodactylus gundi
GAGAGAGGCTTTCTGATCAAGTCTCGCTGATTGCAGGTTAGGACATCGTATATAAGGAGAATAGTATGGGGGAGGTATTCGCATAAGCATGATTGCTATGGTCACCAAACCGCAAGACATTCTGGTTTCTTATCTGCTAATCTATGCTAAAATATTTAATAGAATGTCCCAGAAAAAGAAAGGCAAAGGTCATGTTAGTTTAAGCAGACAGTCCTCAGAGAAACTGGGCGTTTCAGAGTGACAGGGTGTTGGCTGCTCTCTCGTCAGCAGCACCAAGTATGGTAGACTTGAGCCAAGATGGAGTTGCTTATGTCCCAGGTCTGGGGCCTCTAATACGGATGGCTCCCAACAAGCAAGTATGCAGTGAATTTATAAAACACGAGTACCCTAAAACTTATTACACATAGGGGAAAAAAACCCCCAATAACTTCATATTACATTTTATACTTATACATTAGTACAGATGGTAACTTTTGGGACACTCCATGTTTCCGCATAAGGTGGGTGTGGTAGAACACACCTGTCATCTCAGCACTCTGGGAGGCTGAGGCAGGATTATAAATTCAAGTTCAGTCTGGGTAATTTAACAAGACCCTGTCTTTTTTTTTTCTTTGAGAGAATGTCTTACTCTGTGGTCCTGAACTATGTCGATGGCCTAGGTAGGCCTGGACCATACAGCAATTCTCCTGTCTCAGCCTCCCAAGTGCTAGAGAATTGCTGTGCTTGCTATTCCTTTGGCCTTGTAAATCCTGTCCCACCTCAAAAAAAGACTGGATATGGACCCCAGTGCGTGAAGGCTTTTGGTTCAAACTCTAGCACCCCAGCCAAATCCATTTAGAGTAACTGACTTCATGAAACTCAAGAAACTATCAATTTTAAGTCATCATTATTTTTTTAAGAAATAATGCCATTAAGTCATGCCGTGCCAATGACAGCAGTACAATTTCCAAGTTGAGAAATAGGAAACTGGAAAAAACATTCAATTTAGAGAAAGTGTCAGTGCATTGGAGACACATCCTCTATTTAACAAAAGTGCTGCTACCCAGAAATATTCTGTCTAGATAGTTCCTGTTAATTCATCAAAGTGAAAGCCAAATTCTTACCTGTGGGTAGGAGATAAGCTGCCTGTATAAGGTCTTATCAAATGACTTTATGTGTTCACAGTTAACATTTAAAAAAGGCTCTCCGATAACATTAATCTGTAAGATAAAACAAACAAGTCTTATTTTGCTTGTTTTATTGTTTCAGGCTATATAATTTTAATTTGTAAATAACAGTATTTGATTACCTCCCCAAGTCGTTGCATGTACACAGGTTCAGTAATGTCTATGCCATCATTTTCTTCTTCTTTAGCAACAGGATCAATAAAACGCTGAAGAAATCTCTTGACGTGGAGAGAAAAAATATTAAGTTTAATGGACTCAGGAATGAGCAACTATTACCAAAATACAGTTTTACTGGGCCCTATGGTACAGGCCTTGTAATGCCTGCACTGTAGGTAACTAAGGCGGGAAGATCCCAAGTTCAACTCCAGCCAGGCAATTTAGTGACTCTGTCTCAAAATCAAAATAAAAATGGGCTAGGGATATAGTTCAATAAGAAGGCCCTGGGCTTGATCCTTAGTATCACTAAAAAGAAAATTAAAAATTATAAAATACAGTTTTACCTGTCCAGAGCCATTGAGTTTACACACTGATCATAAACACTTTCAATATTCTGAGCTCTAAAAGACAAGTTTTGAAACACAGCTCACCTGAAAATTTTCTTTACATGTTGCCACATTTACATCTGTTCCCCAGATCACAAGTTTTTGGCCTAGAGACTGTTCACTTGCCACTATATCTTCTGCTGCTGCCTGGACAGGAAAGTATGACATGGGCAAATTAACTGAATTACTATTTTACATTCCAAAGACGATGCTACTGGAAGACAGCAGCACACTCACCCCATCAGACTGCAGGTCCACCTGCAGACCCTTGCGTGCGGAACCAAGGTCAGGCCTCTGTCTCACAGGGGTGCCCCTGACCCCGCTCCTCGGGGTTCCCTCCACTCGAGAGCTGGGAGTGCCATACGTCAGTGGTGAGCTAACATCAAAATCCAAAGGAATGGCTATAAAAACAAAAGGCACAAGTGTACAGTGAAATTCTGGCAGAACATCAAGCCCAAAAGTATGCAACGTGTTTGCTGATCTGTAAGCTAAATGCAAGAACAAGTTTCTGTTATGACTTTGCTGGTTGAGATTTTGAATATTAAGTGTCTTATTGGGAAAGAAAAAGGAAAAACATTCTCTTCATTGTGCCCTCACGCGAAACATCTCTGCTCCATTCTCCAGCAACCACTGTATAATTCTGGTGTTCAGAAACCCACCTGAGGAATGCATCTGAGGCGGGCTGGAAAACAAGACATCCTGACCGGCAGGGCTCTGCAGACCAGCTCCAGGTGAGGTGGGCATTGGCTGCAGCTCTCCTGTAGAGGTGGAATCCTCGCCTCTGCGTCTCTGAGAGGGGGGTGACCTGGCATCCTCACTTCGGGCTTATGTTATGAAAAACAAAACAGTCGGCAGGGCCATCAGTGCTCGTGATTAGTCCGCAGGATTTGCCTCCTGCGATGGTTGAACTCGCTACTTAAACACAAATTTTAAAAAATCGATTTAAGTGCTGGGGGCAAAGCTCAGTGGTTAAAAGTGCTTGCTCTAGCAAGCACAAGGCCCTGGGTTTGATTCCCGTCACCACACAAACTGGGCATGGTGCTGCACCCCTCTAATCCCAGCATTCAGGAGGATGAGGCAGGAGGGCTGTAGTGTTTTGGTCAAGGCCAGCCTGGGCTACTATTGTGAGTTCAGGAGCACCCTGGACTACGGTGCAAGACCTTGTTTCTAAAAAAAAAAAAAAAAAAAAAACCGGTGCAAAGAAGCACGGGCTGCTTACCCCGTAGAAATGAAAATCTAACCCGGGGTAAGTGGAGACGAGCGCTTAGTATCCTGTAAGTGTCCCGCTAGGGGCACGCCAGGGCTGGGGTGCTCCCGGCCTCAGCAACTTAAAGCAGTAGGCGGAAAGGGCGGAGACGGGGGTGGGGGGAGGGGTGTCTGTAAGAGAACCTGTTCCCGGGGAGAGGGGCAGACTCACGAGTCTGGGATGGAGTGGCCCGTCCACGCCGGCTACTGCGGCGGCTGGGGGTCGACGCGGGGGACGACATGGTGCCTGGAATACCTGAACGACAAGAACAGACCCATGCTGCGCCCACCCCTCTCCGCCACCCACTCCGCCCCTGCCGCGCGGCGTCCCCGCCGGGACCTGAGCTGCGACCTTCCCGCCGGCGCGCGCAGTTACCGGGCAGAGGCCTCCCGAAGTCTGCAGACTCCCGCGGCAGCGGATGGGTCGAGCAACTGCGTGGAACCCGGCAAACCCAAAGCTTCCCGCCGGCGGCACGGGGGAAACTGCACCGGCGGAGCCCCACCAATCACATCGGCGCTCTCCCGCGGTCCCGCCTCCAGAAGACACCACTGCGCGCTGATGGGGGGTATTGAGTGGCCTCCTGCGGAAAACAGATGCAGTCCCCGCCTGCAATCACCCTCCATTCAGATGGTCTGACCGACTACCGGCCGCGTTTTCGCGGGAAATCTGGAGGATACCACCTGACCAAGTTCTCGGAGGGATGTCCCAGGCTGCAGCATGGGCAAGAACCGTTCTTCATTCCTTAGGCGTATTTTCCTTGCAATAGACTTTTCAAGTACACTTTCTACCCTTTGTCGAAGAACAAACGTCGATCTCGACTAAGGCCCTGGCTTGTATTTTTTTGCCTCTAGTCGTCCGACGTTAAGTATCACCATTTATTTTCACTGATCAAACAATGAGATCTCTATTTCTCCTCAAGTGTCATTGCGTACATGCCGAATGCATTATACACTAGACACTAATACACCTGCCAGCATCGTTCCTTCAGATCTAAGGGGGTTTCTACCGGGAGGACCCTCCCGCAACAGTCTCTAGGTACGTTCCGGCCACTGGAGTCCCGCCTTACGCCCTGAAGCTCCGCCCCTGCCTGGAAGCATTTCCGAGCGCGGGCCGGGCGCGTTGGCGCGCGGGGACGCTGTGGGGCGTCATGGCGGAGCCCGGAACTGGCACGCGGGACTCTCTGCTGCGGCTACAGAAGTCCTTGTCCGCCGCGGACCACTGCAGCGCTGCTGTGGCCAGTTGTCAGCTGATCCGCGGCCTGGGGCAGGAGTGTGTGCTGAGCACCGGCCCCGCGGTGCTGGGTGCGTACGGTTGCGTGCCCGGTGTGGTCTGGCATTCCGAGTCGTGGTAGTGTCAAGTCAGTTCGGCGTTTTCGACGCGGGTGTAGATAACAGTAGTTTGCCCTCTCATGAAGTTTTGTGAATGTGTATATACCCTACGTCCCCCCGCATCATAAGTAAGGACTTGTTCCTAGACAGTGACCCAAATTTGGCAATCCTTGCTTTCCAAAGTGGGCGAGGTACCTTTCCAAACTCTTGTATTTGTTGTTCTTCCTTTTGAGAAGAATTGCAGAAATACAACCGGAAAGTCACGTTGTTCTTAGCAAGGCCTGCAGGGGATTTTTTTCTTTTGCAGAAGTGCCTTTTAAAAGCATTTTTTAAACGAGTATTTCACTGTGTGGAAATTTATCTTGTATTTCTTTCTTCTTTCTTTTTTTTTTTTCAGTCCAGACAGGTCTTGAACTCACTATGTAGTCAAAGCTGGGCCTGAGCTCAGAGCTCAGGTTTGTTGTCTTCGCTTGCCACCACCACACCTGGTTAGGTGGTCCTGAGGAATCAAATCTGGGCCTTGTGCTTGCTAGGCAAGCACTCTAACCACTGTCCTATTCCTCCAACTCCTGTATTCCTTTTTCAGAACAAGACTTTGCCGACTGTTTGTCACCATGGTGTTCCAGGCTGCAATCCCAGCACTCTGTGAGACTCTGCAGGAGGATAGCAAGTTCAAGGCCAGCTGGGCAGTTTAGAAACTTGAAAAACCCCTGTATCAAAATCTAAAATAAAAAAATAGGCTAGGGATGTAGTTTAGCGTGAAGTCCCTGGGCTCTGTCCTGATTACCAGTGAACAAAAGCGAAACAAAAAGCCTACCAGTGACAAAGCCAAGATTCTTAGATCATTATCTATGTATTGTCAAGGATATATTAATAATAGGGAAGCACAAGATAACATTATTGTAATTACTTTCAGTCCTCAGGTTAGAATTCATTTATTTCAAGGTTAGAATTAATTTTTGGTACTTATTTTGAAAGCAGTTCAACGTTTATTGTCAGTGTACAATATATTGAGAGATTGGGGGAGAGTTAGTTTCGTGTTGCTAACAGGTTTACTGGTTTACAACAATACAGTTGTGGGGCTGAAGGAATAGCTCAGCCGTTAAAGTGCTTGCAGGCACTAAATTCCTGAGTTCAATTCCCCAGCACCACTTAAACTGGGTGTGGTGGCAAATTCCTGTAATCCCAGCACTGGGGAGGCTGAGGCAGGTGGATTGGCCTGAGTCCAAGGCCAGCCTGGGCTACATAGTGAGTTCAGGACTAGCCTGGGCTACAGAGCGAGACCCTGTCTCAAAAATAAAAATAAAATAACCCATTTGTTAACCTGAAAGTTCTGTAGTAAAAGCAAGTCAGATCTCAGCAAACTAGAACAAAGGTGTCAGGTAGGGCGGCTTTCCTCGAAGGCTTGAGGAGAATCCATTTTCTTATTCAATCAGGTATGGAACTGAAGTTCCTGTTTCTTTGCTGGTGTTTCTTGCTTCTAGATGATTGATCCCAGCATGCCATGTCCCTTGAAAGAGACATCTGAGTCTTCTGCTGTCCCATCTTCCTGTCTTTCTGACCTACTTCCACCCCGCTTTTTTTTTATTTTCTGTTTTTGAGACAGGGTTTCTCTCTCTAGCTCAGGCTGTTTCTGAACTCATTGGCGAAGCCCAGGCTGGCCTTGGACTCAGAACGATTGGCCTGCCTTAGTCTCCGGAGTGGTGGGATTATAGGCTAGTGCCACCATGCCCATCTTTATGTGTGCTGCTGGGCAATCAAACTCAGGGCCTTGTGCTTGTAAGGAAAGTGCTTTAACCACTGGGCCATTCCTCCAGCCCCAATAGATTAAAATCTTAAGTAGTTTATAAATTAGTACATCATCCCTTATTCCTAAAGAAGTTTCCTTTTGGGTGTGTGTGTTTGTTTTTTGAGACAGGGTCTTGCTCTGTAGCCCAGGCTGGTCCTGAAGTCACTATGGAGCTCAGGCTGGCCTTGGACTCATGGCAGTTCTCCCGTCTCAGCCTCCCGGGTGTTGGGTTTATAGATGTGTGTCACCATGCCCAGGTTATGTGGTGCTGGGGAATTGAACTCAGGTACCTAGCGCTTGACTTAGTGCTTGCGAGGCGAGCGCTTTACCCACTGAGCCATTCCTCCAGCCCTACTCTATTTCTTTATTGACATTCTTTAAGTGGCCACAGCCAGTCCACATAAGAAAAGAGCTATAAGAATGGAATTCATAATGCTAGGAAGTCCCCTTTTTAAAATTTAGTGTTTTTTGATGAGTGCATGTTAATATTACAGAATGTTGGAGATTGAAGTACCACCTTTTGTCCTTTCTCCTGTTAATGACTCCCTCCCTTCTTCAGAAGCCTATCTCCTGATTTCTTGTTATTGATTGATTCCTTTTTTAGGTTCTCAAGTAAGAGAAAAAGTGCAATATTAAACCAGCTGAGTTTGGCTGATTTCTCTTAACATGGTGATTCCTAGTTGCATCTGTTGGCCTGCAAATGGCTCTTTTTCTTTTATGGACCCAGTATTACATTGGGCTCACTAGATAATTGGGGTGATCTCCCCAGGTCAGCTGGTGAGCAGCCTCTCACCACCCTGCTTGATTATTGGCGTAAACTCCATCTGCTACCTTGCTTTCCTTTGCCATGTCGAGTTCCTGTCCGGAGGTGTGGCCCTAGAGATGGGATGGATGTATCTCGGGGTGGTTATTTTGGCCTGTAGATCGGCATCCAGGATTTTCTGCTTTCCTCATCTTACTTTTGCCATGATTTATTATCGTTGTCAGGTGTGCCTTGAAAACTATGTAACCCACAGGTGGCCTAAGAAATGCTTCTCGCAACTTTCTTAACTTTATTTTTTCTTTTTGGTCCAGCATTACAGACGTCCTTAGTATTTTCCAGAGATTTTGGTTTGCCTGTGTTTGTTCGGAAATCACTTATCATTGATGAAGTAAGTACAGAACTTGCATTTTTTTTTCTTTTGTAGTGACTCTTACTCCTGCCCATATTTACTGTGTGTATTTCTTTTATTATAGTTTCGTGACTGTAGAGAAGAAGCCTTAAAATTTTTATGTGTTTTCATAGAAAAAATTGGCCAGAAGATCATGCCTTACTCTCTTGACATTAAGGTAAAGAGGGAAAAAACTTGTACTTTAGCTTGTGGTGTGGGGGACTTGAATTTTTTGTTTTACTTAGGCAGGCCTTTCTTGCTGAGAAGTTTACTTATTTCTGCTTGATCATGTTAGAAATGATGTAAACTGTAGTGAGACCAGTAGCCCAGACCTGTAATTTCAGTACTTTGGGAGACTGAAGCAGGATTGCAGGTTTGAGTTCAGCCAGGGCAGTTTAGTGACCTAGTGAGACCCTGTCTGAAAATCAAAACCAAAAAATGGGCTTGGAATATAGCATAATTTCTTTTTTAAAATTTAATTTAATTATTTATTTTTCCCCACTATTTTTATTAATATACAAATGTAATACATAGTGTTTACAATGAATTTGGGTGTTTCGTACATCTATGTATCGCATCGACTTCACAATCCCTTCCCGTTTTCCACCCTCCCACCCCCTCCCTGTCCCTTCCCCTGGCTTCGGCTATCACTTCATATGGTTCCAGAGAATGTCTGTGTTCTGGGTTTTTCAAGTCAGAGAAATCATACAGTGTTTAACATATTAATCTTCCGCGCCTAAGTCATTTCACTTAAGTCACCACTCTACCCCAGGTTCCTATTCCTCTAATGGGTTCACAGTAGTCAAATCTTGACATCTCCTTTCTGAATCCAACCAATCCCTTTATTGGGATATTCACCAAAAGTTTTTTTTTTCCATATTTTCCTACAACTTTCTTGTTATTGTTAAACCTGGCCTTACCCACCAGTTCACACTAGAAAATAATTATAAGCATGTAGTTCAAAGGGCTAGTTAATTTGGGAGAGAAGAGAAAAATAAATAAATAAAATTCAATTGCCTTAGCTGAATACTGGAAGGTGCGTATTTGTACATTTACAAGGTTATCTTTACATCAGTCAGTTTCCTTAGGATAAACTTTCATTAGTGACCTAATAAGTGAATTGCTACAACAAAAAAAAGTCAGAACCATATCACATTGCTACATTAAATGAACTTAAGTCTATACCATAAACATACTTAAAGCGACAGACATGAAGGCAAATCTAGTTATTTCAGAATTTTCTAACTTTTGTTATCTTATTTATTCATATTTCACTGATTACTAACCTACTTTTTTCTCAGCTCCTTCTCCTCTAGCTGTTGTCCCTTTTTCTCTGGGGTCATTGGTGTTGCTGGTCTCCTTTTCACTGTCCAAGTTTCCTTTAAGTATTTTCTACTATACTGGCTCAGTGGCTGCAAATTCCTTTAAGCTGTGTCTGTTGTGGAAAGTTTTAAGTTCTCCTTTTAAATTAAAAGATAATTTTGCTGGATATAGCCGTCTTGGTTGGCATTTATGTATTTTTAGTGCTTGGATGATATTGCTCCACGATTTCCTTCCTTTTAGAGTTTGGATTGAAAAATCTGCCATTAGCCTGATAGGTTTATCTTATAGGTCACCTTCTGTTTTTCCCTTACTGCTTTTAGTATTTTCTCTTTGTGTTGGGTTTCTAGAATTTTAATTATGATGTGTCATGATGAGGATCTCTTCTGATCAAAGTTGTTTGGTGTTCTATATGCCTGCAGTAGTTCCATGTTCATTTCTTTTCTTAGATTTGGGAAATTTTCCTCCATAATTTCATTAAACATGTCCTTTAAGCCTTTTGTTTTGTCCTCAGTCTTCTCCTCGATTCCCATAATTCTGAGGTTATTTCTCCTTGAATCATCTATCAGTCGTTGTAATGACTCGCTTTCTTTCTTTACTTTGTGTTCTACATGGTCTGTATGTTGCAGCTTAGTCACTTTATTTTCTAAGTCTGACATACTGTTCTGAAGTTGTTTAAAGTGGTTGCTTATTATTACCTGCGTGTTTTTCATTTCCTAAATATCTGCATTCAATTTTTCTATATCTCTGTTGTGTACTTCTCTAATTTCTTCTTTTGTCTTCATTATCTTCTGGTATATTTCTTCTCTGGTCTCCTCTAGTTGCTTTTGAAGGCTTGCCTTTTGCTTATCTATGTATTGGTGTAGCTCTTCTGCTGTCCATTTTATTTCCTGCTTTAATTCCTGTTTTAATTCACTGAATTTCTGGGCCCTGAAGTTGCCATCATTTTTGCCATATTCATCTTTATTGACCCTGATTTCATCTCCTGGGGTTTCAGGTCTTTTTGTAGGAGATTGGTAACTGTGCTTCCCCATTTCTTCTTTGGTCTCCTCTAATTTCTTTTCAAGGCTTACTTTGTGCTTAGCTAAGTGTTCTTGTAGCTCTTAGGCTGTCTGTTCTATTTCCTGCTTTGCTTCCTGGTTTAATTCCAGCTTTAATTTCAGTTTTAATTCACTGACTGTCTGGGCCCGTAAGTCACCACCATTCTTGCCCATCTCTTCTTTGGGTTCTGGAATTTCAGCACCCCTTGCACCCTCCTCTGGGTAGTCAGATCTTTTTGTATAAGATTTGTTACCACGTTTCCCCATGGTTCTGCTACCTCTGACTGTCTCTGGTACACAGGAAAGAGAATGGCTCCTGCCGACCTCACTGCCTGTGATGGCTGTTGAGCCCCGTTTCTGATCTGGGATCCAGGGGCCTTTTCTAGGGGGAGCGCACGCTGTGTTTGTAGTACACACACCTGCGGGTTGGTGCTTCTGAGGCTGGGGCCTCCTGCAGCAAATGATTCCCACCTGTAGGGATCTGCGCTTACCTCGGGCTGAGGTTCTGGCCTCTGGACCTTGTTTGTGATCGGTGGGTGCCGGCAGCGCGGGGCCGTGCCAAGTCGGCTGCTTCTGACCTGCCCACAGCCTCTTCTCCTGTTGTTGTGGGCTCCATCCTCGCCAGCTCCGTTCAATCAGATGTTCAGGTCCCCCAAGCTTTCCTCCATCCTCCGCTGCCTGCCGTTTGCTGCCAGCTACGGCGGCTTCCTGGACTGCGGGGATTTTTTCCCCCTCTCCGGTTTTGATGAGCCTTCGGAGTTTCTGGCCTCCTGCTGATTGCCTTTCAGTTTCTGGGGATGCGCCTCTTTTTCCTAGCTACACCAAGCATGCTTTTCTAACCATCTTGTCTTTTTAAGTGAGTTGATGAGGAGATATTGTGCAGTGCTCTTACTCAGCTGCCATCTTGACCGGAAGCCTGTAGCATAATTTCATCCCTAGCACCGTTTAAAAAGGAAAAAGAAGAAGAAAGAAATGAAACGGGCTCTTCATTATTTGTTTTGAATTTAATAAGCCAAAGCCCTTTTCTCAAAAAAAAAAAAAAAGAATTGATGAAGTATGTGTTAAATCAGAGGTCACTTATAATAGGATGCCATTGACCCCCGCATACCTGCAGGTTCTGTGTTCACAGAGTAGACCACCTGTAGGTTGAGAGATGTTTTTTTTTTTGGTGGGGGCCTTCAAGGTCTCAGTAGTTCAGGCTGCTCTTGAACTCACTATGTAGCTCATTCTGGTCTTGAGTTTATGGCAGTCTACCTGCCTTAGCCACTGGGGTGCTGGGATTGCAGGCATATACCCCCATGCCCATCTTACGTGATGCTGGGGAATTGAACCCAGGTCCTTACGCTTGCTAGGTGAGTGCTTTATTTTTATTTATTTATTTATTTATTTTTGAGACAGGGTCTCACTCTGTAGCAAGGCAAGCACTTTAACCACTGTGCTATTTCTTCGGCCCTGAAAGTATTTTTTAAAATAAATGCATTTAGGCTGACTGTGGTGTCACAGCCCTGTGATCTCAGTGCCTGGGAGGCTGAGGCAGGAGAATTATAAGTTCGCGCTCAGCCTGGGCTACCTAGCAGTTTAGTGAGACCCTTTCTCAAAATGAAAACTAGTAATAGACTGGGCATGTAGCTTGGTGGGAAGGCCCTGGGCTCAATATCTGCTACTAGGAAAAAAAAAAAAATCAAATCTATACTGAACATGTACAGATTTATTTTCTTGTCGTTGTTCCCTAAAGATGATCATATAGCACCTATTTATGCAGTGTTTACATTGTTTTAGGGATTATGAGCAATCCAGGCATGATTTGAAGGGTGTATGTAGGTTGTATGCAAGTACTATAGCATTTTATATATGGGGCTTGAACATTTGGCGATTTTGGTATCATGAGATGGGCCCTGGTGGCTCAGACCTGTAATAGCAGCACTCTAGGAGGTGAGGCAGGAAGATTCCAAATTTAAGTCCAGGCTGATCAATTTAGCAACCTAATAAGATCATGTCTTTAAAAAATATAAAAGGCTGAAAATGTAGCTCAGTGTGACTGTTTCCAGCACAGCAAAAACAAACAAACAACAAAAACCAGATTTTGTTATCCTGAAGTAATTCCCCACAGATACTGACAGACAACTCTATCTTGAAAATTATACTTAGCTAAAATTATAAAACGTTGTTTTTAACAGTTGTCAGTCTTTTAAAAAAAAGTCTTGTGGTGGTAGGAATACATCAGCCATTAAAGCACTTGCCTAGCCAGCTAAAGGCCCTGGGTTCGATTACACAGGCACTTAAGCTGGGCAAGGTGGTGTACACCCTTAATCCCAGCACCCTGGGAGTCTAAGGCAGGAGAATTGCTGGAGGATTGCGATGTGTTTGAGGGCAGCCTGGACTACATAGTGAATTCAGGGTGTGCCTGGCCTCAAAAAGTCTTTAATTTTATTCTCTTTGGATTTCTTGTCTATCTTGATTAGAATTTTAGTATCTTCAAAACTTTTCTCAGTGGTAAAAGCAGGTAATATTTGTATAGTTTTTTACTTTTAAAAATTCTTTTTTGTTTCAAAATTATTCTTTTTATTATTGTGGATTGCAGTACATAATTACATTCGCCTTAGGCAACTGGTTTATGTACATGCCATATCTTGGTCATTCTTCTATCCCTTCCCACCCTCATGCTCCCATAGAGTTTTTTAATGTACAATTTGTCCTACTACTTTTTACCAAGACTGTGATATAGGTGTTGTGTTTGTTTTTGGTGCTGCTGATGGAAACCAGCACCTCAGCCATGCTAGGCAGGCAGTCTACCTCTGAGGTATACCCTAGTTCCTTTGCTGCATTTCTTTTATCACTATTTTTTTTCCTTTGAGGTGGGGTCTCAGAATGTTGCATAGGCTGCTCTCCAACTTGGGTGCTCAAGTGAATCTCCTGCCTCAGCCTCTAGAGTAGATGGCACTGCAGGCATGTGTGACTGCACATTCTATGGGATGTACGTAGGCCTGTGGGATGTAGTAGGGAGAAATTGTCTGGGTTTGTTTGTTTGTTTGTTTGTTTATTTGAGACAGGATTTTGCTCTTTAGTTCAGGCTGAATCTGAACTCACTACATAGCCCAGGCCAGACTTGAACCCAAGACAATCCTCCAGCCTCAACCTCCTGAGTGCTGGGATGATTACAGGCATGTACCAGTATGCCTGGCTTTTTTTAAAAAAAAAAATCCTGCTGAGGTATCTATTTATTTTATGGTATTTTATTTTGTTTTATTTATTTACCTTTTTTGATACAGGGTCTAACTCTGTAGCCCAGGCTGGTCCTGAACTCACTACGGAGCCCAGGCTGGCCTTGGACTCACAGCAATCCTCCTTCCTCAGCCTCCCAAGTGCTGGGATTACAAGCGTGCACTACCACGCCTGATTTATGTGGTACTTAGTGCTTGACTAAGTACGAACTTGGGTACTTAGTGCTTGACTTAGTGCTTGCTAGGCAAGGGCTTTAACTACTGAGCCATTCCTCCAGCCCTATTTTATGTTTATGTGAAAAAATTCTTTCATTGTTAAGTAGTACAGTGGCATATTGTATCATTCTTTTCAAAGTTTTTATTTATTTCTGTGGTGCTGACAATCAACTCAGGGACTTACATGTTGAACAGATAGACAAATTTTCTGCCACTAAGCTATGTTTTTTTTTTTTTCCTGAGACAAATTCTTATTCTGTGACCCGAGCTGGTCCTAAACTCACGATTTAGCCCACGCCGGCCTCAAACTCACAATAGTCCTTCTGTCTCAGCCTCCCAAGGGCTGGGATTACAGGCGTGTGCCACCACCCCCAGCTTCAAATTTGCCATCTTTCTGCCTCAGCATGCCAAGTAGCTGGGATTACAGGCATGTGTCCTCATACCTAGCTTCAGTAATTTTTAATGTATTCACTTGCATACTCTCTATGTAGCACTTTTTTACAGATAGTAAATTTTATTACTTCATACATGGGTGCTGCTCCTCAGGGATTTAGTTTTATCTACTGTTGAATCATATTCATGATTTCTGTGTATCTCCTTTTAAAACTTAGAGTACTTGTACCAGTGTTTATACGAAAGACAGAGCTGCCAAATGTCGAATTCCCGCCCTAGATCTTCTCATTAAGGTAATTACAGATGTCTGAGTTCATGAACTTTGTGTTAACATACAACTTACACAAGAAGAGTTTTGACTTTTATTTTGGATTAGAATTTTAGCAGAGAAAGGGATTGAGTTGCACGGTTGTGTGGGTGAGATGCACGTTTCCTAGCCATTACCTGACAATGCCCTGATAATTTCTTCTTGTGTAGTCCTGGGTAGTTAGAGAAGAATTTCAGCTTGTGCGGGGACTGGAAGAGAAAACTAACCAAGGAATTTGCTGCTCTTCCATTCATTCCCCTGCTGACTTAATGAAGCCTGTGCTACTAGCAATTGCCAAAAGGTCACTGCATTGGGTCACTCCTGAGACCTTTCTGGAAAGCTTGGTGGTGGATGGGGATAAAGAGTGTCCACTGTCCCTGGGCCTGACTCATCTCTGCAGGTGTATTTCCTTTTTTTGCATCAATGTTTTAGAATTCTTTGGTTTTGGTTTGCCCTTGATCTTAAGCACCTCTGAGGAAATGTCTCCAGTCGTGTTGTTGGTTTCTGGGGAAAGTACAGTCGAGCCTAGACCACTGTTTTCTTGTGTATTTTCACCTCCCCCTCAGGCCTTCCCCCTAGTCGCTTGGACTTACGTGGGTCCTGAGAGGCAGAGTATAAATCCTCTGAGATACAGGATTCTGGAGCTGCACTGTACACAGATGCATGAGAGTATTGGAAACCATTTCTGTCTCTTCCTTTTATGGAAATATCATTTCATATTTGGACCTGATGGCTCAGACCTGTAATCTCAGCATTCTGAGAGGCTGAGTCAGGAGGACTGCAAGTTCAGTCCTAGCCTGGACAGATTAGTGACCTTGTGAGACCCTGTCTCAGAATCAAAATCAGAAAATGGGCTGGCGATGTAGCTCAGTGTGACTTCCTTGGGTTCCATCCTTTGCACCAGGGGGAAAAATCAATTTGTATTCTTTTAGTTACTTCAAACTCTGAGAAGTTCCAGAGTCATGGATGAATTTAAAGTTGGAGAATTATTTAATAAATTCTATGGAGAACTTGCATTGAAAACTAAAGTACCAGACACAGGTAAGCCTCATTTAAACTTATTTTCAATATTTTAATAAATTAACTTTAATATGCCTTAAGTAGCATAAGACTTAATATTTCCTTTACCCAGATCTTACATTTTCTACAGATGAATTATTTTTTTGCTGAAAACTTACCAAAACAGAAACAAAAACGTGTGAAGACTTTTGTTTATAAAAAATGTTAATCTTTATAAAATGATCCCTTTTAACTCATGTTGTATGTGATTGAGTTTATAATGGTAGATGGGCTTAAAACTTGGGAGAGATTCTTGTAGGCGAAACTGGATATTTTCTTTGTTTTACTACAGAATTGCTTTTGAACTATACAAATTATTTTCTTATCTATTTTTGTTAACTTATGTTTACATTAGATTAACCTTTTGCTCACTGTAGCTGTAGTTTTAGGACTTCATTTGTCTAAACATTTTTTTTTCAGTTTTAGAAAAAGTATATGAGCTGCTAGGAGTATTAGGCGAAGTTCATCCCAGTGAGATGATAAACCACTCAGAAAACCTGTTCAGGGCTTTCCTTGGCGAACTTAAGACCCAGGTATGACAAAGTGTGTGATTCTGTCTGTGTAGACAAGGTTGCTTTTCTCATGAGTAACCCCTCCCTGTCATTTTAGATGACATCCGCGGTCAGAGAGCCCAAGTTGCCGGTGGTGGCTGGCTGTCTGAAGGGGCTGGCCTCTCTTCTCTGCAACTTCACGAAGTCTGTGGATGAAGGTATTGCTGGGATTTGCTTGGTTTATACAGGCCACCCCTTTACAGGCACAGCCACTTGTCTCTATCTTCCTCTAACAACCACTGCCCAGTCTCTGTCTATAGTTTTGTCATTTTAAGAATGTGATACAAGGGGCTGGAGGAATGGCATAGCGGTTAAAGTGCTGGCCTAGCAAGTGCAAGGCCCTGAGTTCAATTCCCCAGCACCACATAAAGCTGTGCATGGTGGTGCACACATCTAATCTGAAGGCTGAGGAAGGCCAGTTGTCCTGAGTCCAAGGCCAGCCTGGGCTACACCAGTGAGTGCAGGACCAGCCTGGGCTACAAACTGAGATCGTGACTCAAAAAGACCAAACCAAAACAAAACAAAAGAAGAAGAAAAAAGAATGTGATACAAGGTGGGCCTGGAAGCTCATGTCTATAATCCCAGCACTGTGGGAGGCTGAGGCAGGAGAATCACACATTGGACATTTTAGCAGCTCAGCAAGATACTGACTAAAATCAAAAATAAGAAAAGTCTGGGAATGGGAACTCAACACGAAGTCCCTGAGCTGGATCCCTAGTACCACAAGAGAAAAAGAGACTGTTACGTGAGTGAACTCAGTATGTAGCTTTTTATTTCTGGCTTCCTTTACTCAGCATAGTTACCTACTTTGCCAGGAGTCAGAATTTCCTCCTTTTTTAGTGCTAAGTAATCTATTGTATGAGTACACTGCGCTGTGTTTATCCACTCATTCATCACTGGGTTCTTGGTTATCCCTTCTCTTGGCTGTTGCATGTAGTGGTGCCATAAACCCTGGTACGTGGACACCTGTTGGAAGCCCTCGCTCCCAGTTCTTCTGGGCCATCCTCAGAAGGGTGGCTGCGAGGTCCTGTCATTTTTTGAGGGTTTGGCATACTGTGTTTTCGTGGGCACAGCCCTGTTTTACATTTTCACCAGCAGTGCATAGGGTTAACTTTCTTCATGCCTTTGCCAGGACTTGCTATTTTCTCATTTTTTTGGTGCTGAGCCATCATAATAGATGTAAAGTGAGATTCCACTCTAGTTGTGTGTGTGTGTGTGTGTGTGTGTGTGTAAAGAGAACACTTCATTGGGAAAAATATAGAAAGGGAAAGGAGGAGGCTAAAAAGGGAAAAAAAGAGGGTAAAGCTTCTGCTACTCAGAAGGGGGACCTGGAAACGTGGGGTGCCCCTCATTGTAGTTTTCACTTGCATTTTTCTGATAATTAGTGATGTCAGGCATGATCTTGTTTTGTTTTGAGTTTTTGAATACAAGAGATTGGAGCCAGCACCTTCACACTGAGCTACATCACCAGCCCATTTTTATTTTTGATTTTGAGACAGGGTCTTTCTAAGTCCCTAAGTTGCTGAGGCTGAGCTCAAAGTTGTGATCCCCCTGCCTCAGCCTCCCAGGGGTGCTGGGATTACAAGCCTGCACCCCCAGGTCCATTGACATCAAGCATCTTTTCATATGCTTATTGGCTACTTCTGTATTATTGGAGAATGTCTGTTAGATCTTCCTTTTAGGTTAACTGAGTGGTTTCACTTTTTTTTTTTTGTGTGTGTGTGTGTTCTAATTATTCATATATTCTAGGCAGTCTTTTCATCAGGAATGTGATTTGCCCATGCTTTCTCCTAAGTTATAAGTCGCCTTTCACTTTGTTGTTTGTGCTGTGTTGCACAAATATTCCTCATTTTGATGAGGTCCATATTTTTTTCTTTTGTTGCCTGTGCTTCTGGTGTCATAAACGTGAAAACATCACCAAATCTCTGTTGAATTGCTTCTGTGCCTTTGTAAAAATACCGGTGGAATGTATCTTTATGGGTCTGTTTCTGCGTCCTTAGTTTTATTGAATTTCCTATAGTGTCTCCCAGTGAATTCTGTTACAGGATTTAATTCATAGCTTATTTGCACCTAGACTAGGCAAAGTCATAGAGACAGAAAGAAGTACAGGGCATTTCTGGGGTTTGGGAGGAGTGCCAGTAGGGACCAGGGAGGGACTTATTTGTGTTGGATATATAGCCTTTCTATTGGGTAGAAATGGTCATGGTTTTACAACAGTGTAACGCGACTTAATGCCACTAACTCTCTCATATAATGTTAAGATGATGATTATCATATTACATAGATTTTTGCTACATTGAGAACGGTGAATGTGAGTGCTTGTACAGGGAATGGTTCACTTGAGGAGACTGGGAGGGTGCTTAGGGAGGCAGAGCCTGGGTGGAGGTGGAAGGCCAAAGGGGTACCCGCCCCCTATTGATTGCACAGGCCTGCCTGACTCTTCACAATGCCTTCTCATCCCAGAGCCCTGTGTTTGCCTACTGTGTTTATTTACACTATTAGGTTCTTATGTTCTGTTTGAATAATTTTGTGTGTATGTGTGTGTGTGTGTGCACACACACATGCACACATTTGTTACTGGAGATTAAAACCAAGGCCTCACACATTGTAGGCCAGCTGTTTCTGACTGAGCTGTATCCTAAGCCTTTTGGTAATATTTTTCCCTTGACCAGTTCTTTTTTTTTTTTTTTTTTAAGACAGGTTCTCACTCAGTAGTTCATACTGGTCCTGCTGCTCCTGAATTCACTGGGTAGCCCAGGCTGGCCTTGACCTCATAGTAGTCCTCCTGCCTCAGCCTCCCGTGTGCTGGGATTACAGATGTGTACCACCACGTGCAGCCTAGGTGGAGGTGGGGAATTGAACTCAAGGCCTTGTGCTTCGTAGGCAAGTGTTCTTACCACTAAACTATTCCTTCAACCCCTGATATCTATCCTTAATACTGTGATGTCTGTAAGTCTTTATTGAATACAAACAACTGTGTCTTTTTTTTGGTTTGAATTCCAAAGTAGCTTTTTGATATCTCTTTTGGCATTATCTTTATTGTTGTTGTTTGTAGAGGGGTCAAGCCTACAGCCTTCATACTCGGTTATTTCTCTAGCTCCTTTTTTATTTCTGAATTTGAAACAGGATCTTACTAAGTTGCTAAATTGTCCAGGCTGTACTTATGACCCTTTTTTCTGCCTCAGCCTCCCAGAGTACTGGGATTACAGGCCTGCACCACTGGGCTTTGCTTCAGGCATCATCTTCGAAACAAGTCCATGTCGATATTTTTCAAGTCCAAAGGCCCCATGGACCCCGCTCTCCTTCCAGTTCTAGGTGCCTGGGCCACCTTCATATATGTTCGTACTTGGAATCCAAGAAAACACTTTCCTTCTGAGTGTGAGTTACTGTTAGAATGCCAGAGGAATCAGTGATGAATAAACCTTGATTTCTGTTGAACTGCATTAAATAACTTGGGAGACAGTTAATATAAATAATTGTTAGTCTGTCCAGGATTAGAACTGTATTGGTCAGCTCTCCCACAGGTGGGACGAGACACCTGACACACCCAGCGACTTCAGGGAGAAGTTTAATTTGGCTTGTGGTGTCAGAGGTCTCAGCCCATTGTTCAGCTGGCTCCCAGGCAGGGACATTGTGGTGGGGTGTGTCAGAGGCAGGCGGCCCAACTCAGAGCATCCAGGAAGCAAAGCACGGGAGGAGTGGAAAGGCAGGTTCCAGGGTCCAGATATGTCTCCAAGGTCGCAGGCCTGTGAACTGTTTTCTCCAGAGAGGCCTCACCTCCTAGTGGCCCATTGAGCTAGAACTCCCCACTGGATTAAGCTTCGTGCCTCACAATCCAGTCACTTCACCAGAGTACTCGCTCGCTTTCCCTCTCTTTCTACCTTTCTGTCCCTTTTCTTCTTCTTCTTCTTCTTCTTTTTTTTTTTTTTTGGTGTGGTACAGGGGATTGAACCCAGGACCTTCGGTGTGAGCTGTATATCCCCAGCTCTTTTTGAATTTTCTTCTTTTTCTTTTCCTTTTCTTTTCTTTTCTTTTTTTTTTTTTTTGAGACAGAGTCTCACTCTACAGTCCAGGCTGATCCTGACCTCACTGTATAGCCTGGGCTGGCTTCAGATACACAGCGATCCTCCTGACTTAGCCTCCCAAGTGCTGGGAGTAGGGGAGTATGCCGCTCTACCTGGCTTATATGGTGCTGGGGAAATTGAACTCAGGGCCTTGCACTTGCTAAGCAAGTGCTCTAATGGCTGTGCTATTCCTCTAGTTCCCTTATTTTTATTATTTATTTGAGATAGGACCTCACAAAGTTGATCAGTTTCCCAGACAGTGTTTGGACTTGTGACCTCTTCCTCAGGCTTCTAGGGTTTACAGGCCTATGCCACCAGGCCTGGCTTCCAGGAGACTCTCCTCTAGTCAAGTTGGCAATCGAGAGTCATGGTTGGAAAATCCTCACAGTGTAATTGTGTGCTTATTCTGTCTTTCCTTTCACATTGTAAGTTTAGAAAGGCTAAAGGTCAGTGTTCACATGTGAAATTGTCGTGACCTGGCCTATACTGTGTGTAGGATGATAAATGCATAGGAGTAGTGGAGGAATGATGTGGTTGCCTTTGAATGAGTTACCTCATTTGATCCTCCAAACTGTTGGGGCCCTCAGGGCCCGAGAGCCTCAGCATTGCAGACCTTGGCCACGTTCCTTTCCACGAAGAAGCGTTTATTGTCTGGAATTTAAGTCAGGTGTTCTGCTTGAAATTTGGATCAGGTGTTGAACCACGGGACTGTTCTAAGGAGGAGGTCCCGGGGTGGGGTGATGGGTCTGGAGAGTTTGTTAGCCTATTAGATTGCTTGTACGCTAACGTGTAGCCTATTAGATTGCTTGTATGTTAATGTGGGTATGGAAGGGTATTTAAGCTGGGGCTTTGCGGAATAAAGGGAGTCCTTGTGGCGTCTTTGCAGTCGAGAGTCAAGTTGAGAGTAGAGTCGTTGAGTCAGTCAACGTTCCATGATCCGGAGAGTCTGTGTGGTGTCGAAACCCGGGAATCTCGGTAAAGTTTGCAGTAGTGCAACGCATCCCGCTTAGCGGGGGGAGGTCTGCGGTAGAGTAGCGGAGAATAAAGTTTGCGGTATTGCAACGCATCCCATTTAGTGGGGAGGTCTGCAGGTGGAGCAGCGGAGTATTTGCTATTTATAAGATGGGCTCGGAGACGTCTCGTGTCCGTATGGAGGGTGCTTTAAAAGATACCTTGAGGGCTGGGAAAGTACCTCTGAAATCGAAAACAGCCGGGACTGTGCCCTCACTGGAATAGAGGTAAACATTGGGCTAATGAGTGTAAATCAAGATGGGACCATTTAGGTAATCCTTTCAATTTGGATAGTCCTTTCCCTCCGGGAAATGGGAGGAGGGGCCCGCCCCAGGCCCCGAAGCAGCGGTGTTATGGGGCAATACAGCTTCTCTCGCAGACAATTCCCTTACATAAAGATGATTGCAAACAACCCCAGGGTATGGCAAACAGTCCTTCAGAAAATGGAATGGACCCGACTCCGTACTTATATGGGGTCGAGGGCATGTTTGTGGTTTTTCTTAGAACGAAGATGGTGCCTGGTGGCTTCCTGAACGACTGGTACAGACCGCTGAACAGGCTTCTGTGGCAGCTAAACCTGACAATGATGCTGATATCGAGGAGTGAGGAAAATTTCGTTGGACCTTTGTTCCAGACTCTTCTTTGTTGCATCCTGCCATATGGGAACAAAACGGACTACTTCTCGCTATATCTTGGACTGATCAAATTCAGTGGACATATCTTCTTCCTCTTATATCGTCAATGGGAATGTGGTGGTCTGATTTTGGACAGAGACAATTGTATGGAAATTGGGGGTTGGCTGTCAGTACCCCCTATGTTACATGGCAAGATAATGGACAATTTAATTTGACTAATTACGTATTGTTTACTGTTAATTTGAAAAGGCATTGAGCCATCCCGAGTTGAACTAATTATTGCTGAGATTGTTGCATATTGATGCAGCAGAAACTGCTGTTGTTACTCAGTATGTTTCCCTCCTGGCCGGATATTTTTTTGTATATTTGATTTTCCCTTATATTATTTGTAGTGGAATGGAATGATTACAAACTCTGGCCGCTAACATTCATGGTCTTAAGCTATGTGGCAAACCCCCCAGTTTTGGTGTGTAATTGGGCTGGTAGCCAAAGACGGGTAAGATTTCTCTGCGTTCAAGACAACCTAAGACAGGATGCATGCCATGCTGCATGTAGTCCAATGACGGGTAAGTTCTGACTGTAAGGGAACAACCTAAGACAGGCACAGTCTAGCACCAAACTTTATAAAATAAAAAAGGGGGAGATGTTGGGGCCCTCAGGGCCCGAGAGCCTCAGCATTGCAGACCTTGGCCACGTTCCTTTCCACGAAGAAGCATTTATTGTCTGGAATTTAAGTCAGGTGTTCTGCTTGAAATTTGGATCAGGTGTTGAACCACGGGACTGTTCTAAGGAGGAGGTCCCGGGGTGGGGTGATGGGTCTGGAGAGTTTGTTAGCCTATTAGATTGCTTGTATGCTAATGTTAGCCTATTAGATTGCTTGTATGCTAACGTGTAGCCTATTAGATTGCTTGTATGTTAATGTGGGTATGGAAGGGTATTTAAGCTTGGGCTTTGCGGAATAAAGGGAGTCCTTGTGGCGTCTTTGCAGTCGAGAGTCAAGTTGAGAGTAGAGTCGTCGAGTCAGTCAACGTTCCATGATCAAGAGGGTCTGTGTGGTGTCTTTGCCGGTCGAAGACGCCACACAAACAACTATAAAATTGGTATAGGGGCTGGAGGAATAGCACAGTGGTTAGAGTGCTCTCCTAGCAAGCATAAGGCCCTGAGTGTAATTTCCCAGCACCACATAAAGCACCACATAAGTCAGGTGTGGTAATCCTAGTACTTGAGAGGCTGAGGCAGGAAGATTGCCATGAGTTCAGGACCACCCTGGACTACAAAGTGAGACTCTGTTTTAAAGAAGTAATAAAAGGGGGCTGGAGGAATGGCACAGAGGTTAAAGTGGTTAAAGTGCTTGTCTTGCAAGCACAAGGCCCTGAGTTTGATTCCCCAGTATCACGTGAAGCTGGGCGTGGTGGTGAATGCCTGTAATTCCAGTACGCAGGAGGCTGAGGTAGGAGAATTGTCCTGAGTTCAAGGCCAGCCTGGGCTACCCCGTGAGTTCAGGACCAGCCTGGGCTGCAAGAGGGAAACCCTGTCTCAAAAAAAGGAAAGGAAAAAAAAGAAGTAATAAACCCCTGGTGTCCGTCCTTTTGGTCTGCTTGGGCCACGCCGAGTGAAGAGTTGTCTTTGCCCACATATAGAACATAATAGAGCTGATGATGTAATAAAACTTCCTTTTTATACTTTTATTTGAACATTAAAATGTTCACATTAAAATATAACGCAACAAGCCCAAGTTTAATAATTATGTAAGAAAACTTATGTAGCTTCTTGATGACAATGCACACCTGTCTTCACTCACGTGTAGGTGCATTGAAGTACAGTTACCAGGAATCACCACGTTTTACTCTTCCAGGTGCCCCAGTGCATGTAATGTCAGATGGGTGAAGGTTTTGATTCCACTGATGGGTGAGGTGTGCAAGACAGTCAGAGTTGTTACTCTGCTGTGACCTTCCCTCCAGGGTGTGAGTGTCACCTACATACTTGTGCTTGCACATGCATGATCAAGTCATGAACAGTGTAGGTAAAAATCACATAATGTCAAAAGTTTACTTTTTTGTGGGACTGTATTACTAACATGGCTGCGTGTGGCCTGTGGGCCAAGGGTTGGAAATGAAAGTCTCCAAAATTTATGTTTAAGAACCATGCATTTAAAGTACAAGAAAAGTTTTTTTCCAAGAAGTCTCATATAATGTTTTAAGAAAGTGTATGAATTTGTGGTAGACCGGCCAAAGCCATTCTGGGCTATGTATGGCCTGTGGTAGAAGACTTTTTTCCTAAATTCTCAGGAGGCTGTTGGAGTCAGTGCCAATGTTCGCCTATTTACACTACAACTTGTGCTGCATGCAGTGGCTCATGCCTGGAATCCCAGCTACCTGAGGGGCTGAGGCAGGAGAATTGCAAGCTTGAGGTCAGATTGGGCAACTTAGCAGGACTCAAATGGAAAGAGCTGGGGATATAGCTTAGAGTAAGGTCATGGGTCCGATCACCAGTATCAAAAGAAAGTAAAGCTGTTAATTGAAAAGCCATTTTTAAAGTATATGAGATGATACTGTTACAATTTGTAACAGTTTGTTCTTTTTTTAATTTCTCCAGATCCTCAGACTTCAAGGGAGATTTTTGATTTTGCATATAAAGCTATTTGTCCTCAGGTAGGATTAATATTGTGTGATTCATTTATTGTTGAGATTTGTGATTTCCAAACACTAATCATGATTTTTTTTTCTAAAATAGATTGATCTGAAGAGATATGCCGTGCCCATGGGTAAGATTGTATATAATAATTTACTGTGTTTCAGATTACTAAATTAACATCAGGAGTATTTTCTTTTTTTGCCTAAACTTTAACAAAAGTGAATTTGATAATGTATTTTTTAATTTCACTTACAGTTATTTATAGAGAGGCTCTTTGGGAATTTAGTGTCTAGCATACAGCCCTTGGTTCAAATGTTCATGTTTAGGTTATGTGTTTTTTTTTTTTTTTTAAAATGTGGGGGCTGGAAGAATAGCACAGCAGTTAAAGAGCTTGCCTTGCAAGTATAAGGCGCTGAGTTCATTTCCCCAGCACTGCATAAAATTGGGTATAGTGGTGCATGCCTGTGATCCCAGCATTTGGGAGGTTGAGGCAGGCGTATTGTCCTGAGTCCAAGTCCAGCCTGGGATATAGAGTGAGACCCTGTCTCAAAAAAAGAAAAAAAGACAAAATAAAAAAAAGTGTGTGTATGTTAGTTGCTTTTTTGTTGCTGGGATAGAATATCCAACATCCACACTTCAGGGAGAAAAATTTGTTTTAGTTCACAGTTTCGGAAGGTCTCAGTTTATTTATGGACAGCTGACGGTGGTAGAAACACATGGCTGGATGGGAGCTAGAGACAGCTCCTCGGAGCATGGCAGAGCAGAGCTAAGTCCAAGAGGAAGGGGAAAGGCCGAAGCACCACATATCCCTCCAGGTCGGGCCCAAACATCCAGCCCTTCAAGCCAGGCCGCACCTCTGAATAGTTCACTGTGTCCATTGGTACATGAGTGCTTTGGGGGAAACTAGAGATCCAAACCATAACACTGTATATGTGTGCTTGTATTTGTGTGTTTAGGGAATTTTTTTAAGTGATCTAGGCTGCTTGTTTCTGACTTTGACCAAATCCTGGTCTGATTTCGGACCCTTGTTTGAGCTTTGTTGGCAGATCCTGTTGATATAGTTGGAAGCTGATGGAAATAGAGTGCTCTTTGGGCTTTCTGGGTTATTGTAGTGGAACATACTTATCTTCCTGAACACAGGGTTCTTTTTTTACAGATGAAGAGTTTATACCAATTCCCCATGTTGAATATAATTATTAATGTTTTACAAACTAATATATGAATAAAAATAATTATGGTGTGAAGTTTCACAGATTTTTGTAAGGAAGCTGGAACTGTTTTAGAAGGATACCAATTACATAATTGAAGTCTATTTTTTTGTTACACTTTCTCTTTAGTTATGTCCTTTCCTCCATGTTCTTTGGTGCTGCTTGTCTCTCTCAAGGATTCCTCCAAGTGTTTTCTGCAGTGCTAGGCTAGGCTAGTTATCGCGATTTCCTTAAGGATTCTTAGTCATGAAAAAATTTTACTTCCCCTTCAATTTTCAGGGATAATTTTGCTGGATACAACAACTTGGGTTGACATTTGCTATCTTTTGGAGTTTGAAAGAGTTTCCTCCAGGCTCTCCTGGCCCTTAAAGTTTGCACTGAGAAATCAGCAATTTGAATGGGTTTGCCTTGGTAGAATAATGACTGCTTTTCTCTTGCTGCTTTTAATATTCTCCTTATGCTGTATTTCTGAGGTTTTAATTATGATAATGTCGTGGTGAATCTCCTTGGTGGTTGAAGTTATTTGGTGTTCTATAAGCTTGTTGTACCTGAAAATTAATTTCTTTTCTTAGATCTTGGAATTTTTCTTGCATAATTTCAGTGAGTAAATTCCTTTACACTTTTGATGCTGTGTTCTGCTTTTCTTTTTTTCCTACACTCATAATTCTGAGATTGGTTCTCTTTGAATCATCCATCAGCTGTTGTATCCAGCTACTTTGCTCATTTTTAACTTTGGAGTTGTGCCTAATTTTAGCATTTGTTTTCTCAGCCTTGTATTCAAGGTCTGAAATTCTGTCCTGGCAATGTTCAAGTTAACTTCCCCTGCTTTCAAATGTATTTTTTAATATTCTGAATTTCAGCTAGATTTCTTTTCAAAATTTCCACTTCTCTATCAAAATGTTCCTTCATATCTTGCATTTCCTTATTTCCTTATCTCAGCCAGCTTCTGATTTGTGGCTTCTGTATGCTCAGTGAGTTTTGTATCCATTAGGACCACTATTTGTTTAGTATGTTCTTTTTTTTTTTTTTTTTGAGACAGGGTCTCACTCTGTGGTCCAGGCTGGTCCTGAATTCACTTCAGAGCCCAGGCTGGCCTTGGACTCACGGCAATTCTCCTGTCTCAGCCTCCCGAGTGCTGAGATTACAGGCATGCGCCACCATGCCCAGCTTATGTGGTGTTGGAGAATCGAACTCGGTTACTTAGCGCTTGGCTTAGCACTTGCTCAAGCTCTTTAACTGCTGAGCCATTCCTCCAGCCCATGTTCAGTATGTTCTTTAAGCTCACTGATCATTGCTTGCATTTCTTTAAGGATCTCTGTTTTGAACTGGCTGTTTAACTCATCTATTTGCTTGTTGACTTTGTTCTCTATGACTTCCACTATTTCAGGCCTGTGACTTTAGTTTCTGGGGTCTCGGGCATTTCTGAGTCTCTTCTGTTGCCTTGTCTTCTTCCCATGTTTCTGTTGTTGAGGGACTTCACTTTATAGGCCTAGTAAAGGGTGTGTGTGGGGGAAGCCGAAACTCCTCTCAGTTCTATGCTGGGAGCAGTGAGGAGGACCTGACAGTGCAGTGGCCTCTGAGTTGCCTTGTTCCCTCCCAGCCCCGTCAGTAAAGCTCTCTGCCTGTCCTGGCTTCCCTCCCTGAGGGAGGGGCTTTCCACCCTTAGAGGGCTCCCACTACTCTTGAGCCTTTCAGGGGTCAGCAGCCTTTCTCTCCTCTCTTCAACTGTCTCTTGTACTAGTCTCCCCCC
>PVKB01007814.1:0-26667 GCA_004027205.1 Ctenodactylus gundi
GGGGCGTGGTCTAAGAGCCCCGGCCGAGCCGAGCGGGGACAAAGAGCCGCCTCCGCGCGAGTCTGGGGAGAGGGGGCGGGGCCTGGGCAACGCGGGTGGCGGGCGGGGCGGGGTTCCTGTGCACAGGGGAGGCGGCGACGAGGGGGCGCGCCAGAGCTGGCTCGGGCCCCGTGGCTCTGGGCGCGGGGTATCGGGGAACCCGGGGGGGCGGGCCCCGGGGAGGGCCGGGGTGGCTCCGGGGGGACAGTTGGGGCGGGCCTCACTCTCTGAGCTCCTCCCGCGCTCGCGCCCGCGGAGACGTCCACCTCGTAGCGGATGTGCGTCGCCATGGGCGCCCCGGGAGGCGGCCGCCAGCGCAGCGTCACTTGGCCGCCCTCCTCGGCGCGCCGCGCCCGCAGCCCGGTGGGGGCGTCCAGGAGCACTGTGGGCGGGGCCGGGTCAGGGGCGGGGTCGGAACCGGGACCGCCCCCGGCCGCCCGCGCCGTCCCTCCCGCGCGCGTACCCACTTCGTTGACGTGGATGACGCGGTGGTAGCGCGGCGAGCGCGAGGCGGCCTCGGTGACGCGCAGCTCCAGGGGCACGAAGCTGGACGTGTCGGCCGTGGGCAGCGAGCACCAGAAGCGCACCGCGCCGAGCGGGGTTGGCGACTGGTGCAGGCGGCAGGGCTTCCACGGCTCGCCCCTGCGCCCGCCGAGGGCCGGGAGGGAAGAGAGCAGGTTGGGAAACCGACGCAGGCGTGCCGCCCGCACTCCGAGCGACACCCCAGCGCCGGAGACGGGATCTGCAGGGCGCTGGGGCCCAGGCCGGGCTCGAGCTCCCCACCCTCCCTCCGCCTCTGCAAGGCCCGGGCCGCCGCGGTGCCTGGCGGGGACGTTCTGATCGCGGCCGCCAGGGGGCGACCGGGCCCCGGCTCGGAGGCGCGCGAGCTGGCGGGCGGCCGGGGAGGTTTGTTTACCGGGCTGGGCGGCAGGGGCGCGTGGGTTGCCGCCCCCGGGGACGCGGGAGCCAGCGACGGCAGGACGGTGCCGGCCCGGGGTCGCCCGTCGAAGGTGTTCTGGCCACCGCGGGCGTCCTCCAGAGACCCCGCGGAAGCGACGTCGGGTCCCGGGCCCCAGGGGACGCGGCACCCCGGCTCCCCCACGCGTGCGCACTCACTCCAGCTGGTAGGAGAAGCTGTAATTGCCGGTGCCGAGCCCGGAGCTCGCCGCCTCCTCCCAGAAGCAGACCAGGTCCTCCAGGCGCTCGGTGAAGCACAGCAGCTCCTCGGGCCCGCGGGCCGCCAGTAGGGCCGCTGCGGGGACGCGGGCGGGCGGTGATCGGGGCGCCCCGTCCCCCCCCCACCCGCCTCGCGCCGCCTGCGGAGACTCGATAAGAGCCAGGCCCCGCCCCGCCCTGTCCCCGGCGGGGTCTTCGGAGGGGGCGCCCCTCACAGTCGGGCCCGCGCAGGTGGCTCGCTACGTGTCCCCCACTCCGCGTCCCCGCCCCGGCCTGCGCGCCAGCGGGCGTGTGGAGGAGGCGGCCGCTATCGGCTCCCGCAGGCTCCAACCGTGCCCCCCGCCCCCTTCCCGGCAGGCGGGCACCGGATCTGGAACCGCCCGCCGCGAGCCGTGTTTACAGCTATCTGCAGCCCGGAACCCTCGGGCTGCGACCCGGACTTGTCCCGCTGGGGTCCCCTGGGTCGCCTCTCCCCAGGGACTCAGACTGCGGGGAGCCCAGGCCACCCGCCCCTCCTGTCCCGTTATCCTAGACTCAGAAAAAAAACACAGAGCAGGAACTATCTGACCCGCCGGGCCCGTTGGTGCAGGCCTGCCATCCCAGCGCTCGGGGAGGCTGAGGCAGGACAATCTCAAGTTCGATTCCAGCCTGGGCAGCGTAGGAATTTGGCGAGACCCCGTTTCAAAATCAAAACTATAAAATAGGCCCCTGGGGGGTAGCGAAGTGCCAAGGCCTTAGGCGAGATCCTCCCCATGCCAAAAGAAAAACAATAGAACAAAACAAAACCCCAAACCTAACTTCCTCCCCAAGGCCCATTTGGGGGGACTTAGCCCCTGGCTGGCCTCATGGGGACCAGATGGGGGGGTTCAGACCCGGGCTTGACCCTCTCCAGGACCTGGTGTAGGAGCTCAGAGCCCAGTGTGATTCCCCAAACCCAGGTTGGTAGTTCAGACCCCAGCACTGCTGTTCGCTGAACCCCACACCCCGTGGGGAACTGGGGGGTCCGCACCCAGATCCATCCTTACCTTTGCTCTCAAATTTGGGGTCCGGGAGGCTGGGTGGGGGCGCCCAAGCTGCCCCAACTAGCAGAAGGCACAGGGGGCCAACTCGGGGCCAGGGGGAGTCCATGGTGCCGGACCCCCCAGCCAGGCCGGGACTCCTGCCCGGCTGCCCCCCGCCCCTGGCACAAGCCACAGCTGGGTCAGCAGCTGCCTCAGGCCGACACAGCTGACCGTGCACTTCCCGGCCTGGAGCCCTGAAGTGGCAGCTCCCGCCAGGAGGCGGGGCCAGCAGGCAGCCTGGGCAGAGATAAGCCACCCAAGGGAGGGGGTAGGGGCGCTGCAGGGCCCCATGGCCTCTAGGGTTGGGGGCAGGAACAGCTGCAGCCACACGGCCGACCCAATTTTTATTTTTTAAATTTTTATTTATTTATTAGTTTATTATTTATGTACAGGGATCAAGCCCAGGGCCTTTGCACTGATCTACATCTCCAGCCCATTTTTATTTGTGATTTTGAGACAGGGTCTTGCCAAGCCACTAAGTTGCCCAGGCAGGACTGGACCTTGCAATCCTCCTGACTCAGCCTCCCAAAGTGCTGGGACTGCAGGCCTGGACAACCCTTGGCCCACTTGACCGGCTCCCCTCTCTCCCTTTCGTGTTCTTTTTTACGCTCTGTGACTCGGAATGGGTGACTTACCTTAACAGACCTTCAGTCTCCTCATCTGTGAAATCTGACTTGGTGCACAGCAAGTATTTTAAAAATGTAACTACTGATATTATCATGCTAAGCAGCGTCTCCCCCTGCCAGGAAGTAACAGTCATCCGCAGGAAAGCCTAGTGCGCCACAGTGGAATGCTCTGTGCCGGACAGAACATACGCTGTGACCCTTCGTTTGTAAAATTAAACATATTCAGAAGATGAGGTTTCCTTTTTGATTTTTTAAATTTTTATATGGTCAGCTTGATTTACGTACGCACGTGGCGTCTGTGGTGCGAGGATCTTACCCAGAGTGAACTGCATCCCCAGCCCATTTTTAGCTTTGATTTCGAGACAGGATCTCACTAAGTCCCTACATTACCCAGGCAGGGCCCAAAATCGTGATCCTCCTGCCTCAGCCTCCCAAAGCACTACTGAGCCCAGCTGCCTTTCTTCTGTGATATTGGGGATCGAGGTCAGGAGCTGCCGCTGCCTGCCGCTGCCGTCCACCCCCCCTCCCTTTTTTCCCACCATTTTATTGATATGTATAAGTGCAAAATTTCAGGTTTACATTGGTTTGGGGCATTTTGGGCACATACGTATCTAGTCAAGGTAACGAGGCCTTCCTCACTTTCCTTTCAATGCACACCCTACCCTCTCCTGCACCCCCCCACCTCCTCCCTTTTTTTCAATTGGGCCTTACTCTAGTCCAGGCTGGACCTGAACTCACTATGTAGCCCCGGACTCACCGCAATCCTCCTGCCTCAGCCTCCTGAGCGCTGGGATTACAGGTGTGCACCACCACGCCCCATTATGTGGTGCTGGGGAGTCGGTACTTAGTGCTTGACGCAGCGTTTGCTAGGTAAGCGCTTTAACTGCTGAGCCATTCTTCCAGGCCAACATCCAGCATCTTTTAAGGTCTTGGTACTCACAAAAGGAAAAAAATGGTGTTAAGTTCTTAATAATAAATACTCAATAGAAGAAAAAATAAATCTAGTGCCGTAGCATAGTATGCACCATAATCCGTATTTCATCAGACCTGACACAGTGCTTAGATTCGTCTAGATCTTCTACTTCAGAGAGTGCCTGGGTATCCCCTTACGGTTCCAGGGACAAAGTTGTTTTGGGGGCTGTTTTTGGTCCTGGGCATGGAGCCCAGGGTTTCCACACTGAGCTACCTCCTCAGTCCAAATTTCAGTTTCGATTTTGAGACAGGGTCTCCCTAAGTCGCTAAGTTGCCCAGTCTGGGCTTGAACTTAGGATCCTCCTGCTTCAGCCTCCCAGAGGGCTGGAATTCCAGGCTTGCACCACCAGGCCAGCAGCAAAGTTTAGAAGCACAGGGATTGTTTTCTGCCTTGTCACCAGAATTCCCCTTCGTCCCAGTAGCACCAGCCACATGTGACTTCCTGTGGGTGCCCTCTCAGGACCCACCTCTGGGATCTGCAGGGGTTTTTTTGCCAGCTCGAGGGGTTAGCACGGCCCCCTATCAGGCCAGTCAGCGTATTAACTTCCTCTGAACACAGTGATTGGCTCAGGGATGGACACGTGACACCAGCTCGCCTGGGAACTTGCTCTGAGATTTTGCTGGAGTTGATTGTGTTAGGTCAAAGAAGGAGACCAGCAGAACCAAAAATATAACCAACCGCAAGGAAAGTTTATTGTCCCCACGACCTTAAGCCCGAGTAACAACAGGTCAGGTATAATCCTCCCCTGCCTCAGGACCGTGTGCCGTGCTAAGGGGCCCAGGCGGGAGGCCAGGTGTAAGGCATAAAGGGGAATTAAAAGGGGCAGGAGGGCTGGCTATGGGGACACAGAGCTTTGGGTAGTGTGTGCAGATCAGCCGGCACGAGGGCTGGGATCAGGGCAGCAGGCAGAGCTCAGCGCCCTGACGGGCAGGTGGGGGTGAGGGAGCCAGGTCCGCACCGGGGTGAGGGCTGTGGTCATCGCTTGGCCACCTGCTGCAGCCAGCAGCAGTGTTACGCTGGGCCGGAGCAGTCCGGTCACGGTGGCCAGAAGAGAAGGTCACAGGCCCAGAGCCAGCGAGGTCAGCACAGGAACCCTGCGGGCTGGAAGGGGGGCTGTTTGGGGAGAAGGGTGGGACGGACGCCGTGTAACGCTGTCACTTCTGCCCCCAGGAGGGGTGAGCTGTTACTGGCGTTGGGCTTCATTAGCTGAGTGTGGTGATGCACGCCTGTAATCCTAGCACTCGCGAGGCTGAGGCAGGAGGGTCTCGAGTTCAAGGCCAGCTTGAGCCATGCAGCAAGACCCTCTCTAAACTCCAAAACAAAGCCCAACCAGAAGGTTCTCTCGGGTACGGTAACAGAGAACCAAGTAGTCGTGGCCTCCGTGAGATGCAAATTCATTTCTGTCGTACATTGAGACTCCAAGCAAGGGCAATCCAGCATTTCTTTGGCTCGAGCCCCTTCCTGCTGTAGCTGGGTTACTCAGAGGATGTGAACCACCCCAGTGCAGTGATCCCCCCGTGTCGTGATGCCAACTACAGACAGCAGGGAGGCCGGGGGGGGGGGGACCTGGGCCTCTTCCCTCAGGAAGGCGTCCTGGGATTTGCCCATAGCTGTGATCTTACTGGCCCAGGCCGTAGCTACAGGACTGAGGAAGCGTGGTTTTTACCCTGAGTGGTCAGCTAAAAACCGGTGGCTCAAATCAGAAGGCGATTTGATTTGGAGGGGACCCCGGGCAGTTCCTTTCTCAGAGCAAATCGGAGCCGAGACAGAAACCCTGCTGATACCTTTTGAGCCCCTGGTTCCACCTGCGCCGGAAGCTAGACCCGCTAGACTTTCTCATTACCTGACTGTCAGTTTCCCTTGTGGCACCTGCCTGTTGAAATAGGATTTGGGCCACTTGACATGGGAAGTGCCCTGCGTGTAACAGGAGACGTCCAGGCCCCGCAGTCGTCTGGTGCAGAGGCGAAGCCCGCAAGCAGCCACTCTGGTGTTACCATTAGGACAACTGTGTTTGCCATGACCAGCGCTCACATGTCCACCTGCCCAACCTGTCTCTCCTTCCTTCCCCGGGACCCACACAGCTCACTCGCTCTGTTCCTTTTCTGTTCCCTTATTTATTCATATTTTTGGTGCCTGGGGCCTTCTCACTGAGCTGTATCTCAGTCCATGTTTTTCCTGTTGATTTTGAGACACGGTCCTGCTACGTAGCTCAACTGCCCCACCTAGGCCCGAGCTCGCAGTCCTCCTGTCTCAGCCTCCCAGAGTACTGGGGCTACAGGCCTGAGCCACCAGCTCTGGCTTCTCCGCGTTGTGTCATGCCTGAAAGCACCTGTGGGCTAATGTCTTCGGAGTAAGAATGCAGCACTCAGGGCTTCAGAGAGATGGGGTCCACGGGAAGGGGGCTCTCCAGGGAAAGGGTGCCCCACCCTCACGGGGCCAGAAGCCACTCCCCAAAGTTGCCCATGGGGTGGGCCTGGAGAGAGGAGAGGGCTAGCTCAGGGTGGGGGGGCACAGGGCATGGGCCGGGCCCCCTCCTTTCGCCGCAGCACGAAGTCCCCAGGGGTGACCGGACTCATTGCGTAGAAGACATTGGCGTTGTCAGGAATCCGGAGCTCTGGGAGGAGCAGAAGGGACGCTGGCAAGCCGCACAAGCTCACATCTCCCCTGCCGGGGACCTGGGCAGACCCCACCCCGTTTACCTCAGGCTCCCGCTAGCTCCGAGCCGGCCTTACCCTCCTGTCCCTGGGACCAGGGCAGCTTCCCCTGGAGACCTGTGCAACTGTGTGCGTCCCACCACCCCCCATCCCGGGCGATGTCCCACCACACAGCACCGGCTCTGAGACCCGCACACCTGGGCTGCCCGCCCCCTGTCACTGAGCACCCCAGTCCCCTGCAAGCACCTTCCAGCCCAGCCCAGCCTGCTGCCTCCAGGAACCTGGGCCCCCTCCCGCTCCCTGCTCGGAGGAGCTGGCGGCCTTCACGTCAACACTGAGCAGCCTCTGACTTTCCTCCCTGGTGTCCCCATAACTTCACGCCTCATTTCCATGTGAAAACAGCCCTGGACAGCCTCCTCTCTGCCTTGTCCCAGAACGATTTCCTGCTTCCCTGTGTTCCGTTCAAGGCCGGCTGGCCCGCTCCCCTCCCAAAGGTGCGAAGCCCACTCTAGTCTCCCACCACGGCAGGCTGGACCTGAGCAGCCTTACAAGTCTAAGGTCCAGTAACCTTCTCTGCTTTTTCTCGTGTGTGTGTGTGTGTGTGTGTGTGTGTGTGTGTGTGTGTGTGTTTATAAAAGCATATATAAAAATATATGTACTTTTGGAGACAGGGTCTCGCTCTGCAGCCCAGGCTGGTCCTGTACTCACTATGGAGCCCAGGCTGGCCTTGGACTCACGGCAATCCTCCTGCCTCACCCCCCCACCCCACCCCACCCCCGTGCTGAGGACAGAATTTCGGGTCGTGTGCAGCACTCCCTTCTGTTTTGAGAGAGGGTCTCCTTAAGTTCCAAAGTTGCCCAGGATGGGCTCAAACTTCAGATCTTCCTGCCTCAGCCTCCCAGAGTGCAGAAGGGAAACAGGCTGATGCCACCATGCTGAGTTCTACACCCCTTTCATCTGTCTGTTTCTTGGTTCCTGCCAGTGCTGGGGTCACGCCCAGGGCCTGCCCACGCTGGACAAGCACTCCCCACTGGCCTACACCCGAGCCCTCTTCTGTCACCGGACCGCAGACGACCTCGCCCCACGAATCCTGGGAAGATGTTGCTGGTGTACCGCCCTCCCCTGAGCCCCATGCTCTCACGGTCTCCCTGCCACCTCTTATCTGCCTTCCTCCTGCCTCGCCATGCCCAGAACCCCGTGCCTGAGCCTGGTCCCAGTCCCGTGGGTCCCTGTCTCCCCACGTCCCGCCATGAGACTGAGCTCAGGGCTGGGAATACAGAGCCCCATCTTCAGCCTTCCTTTAAATTTTAAGACAGGGTCTCACGAACTTGAGCTTGGGATCCTCCTGCTTCAGCCTCCCCCAGCACTGGGATGACAGGCCTGCACCACCGCGCCAAGCTCCTCCCTTGACCCTGGTCAGACACCCGCCTCTGAGCGGCCCCTGCCCAGGCTGCAAGCTGCCCCTGCTCACCGCGACGCCCAGGAAGGACTTGGAAGAGCTGGTAACCCTGGGCCCAGGGCTGGGGCACGCTGTGCTTCTCCAGGGCTCGCTGCACCACACTGGGGGCTTTGTCCTGACTCGTCAGCTGACAGAGGGGGCAGGGGTAAGGCGGGGGATCCGGGCCCAAAGGCAGGACCGTCCTCGCGACCCCGGCCGGGCACCTCACCAGGATGCTCCGGTACAGGTTCCCGTGGTCGTTGGCGATACTGACGCGGATGACGCGTGCCTCCAAGCTCTGCTGCCCCGGGATGTGGGTGTGAGGGCCACTCGGCATCCCAGCAGGTGGCCGGGGGCCTGGTGGGTCTAGGCCCAGAGGCAGCTGTGGGCAGTGGGGTGCAGTGTGTGGGCCGGCCCACACACAGGTGCTGAGGAGTGGGGCCCACAAGGACCCAGCCCCCCTGCTTTCTGTATTTGGTGCTGGGGATCGAGTCTGGAGGCTATACACAGAGCCACATCCCAGCCTGTTAGTGTTTCCTTCTGGGACAGGGCTGCACTGTGTTGCCAAGTGGCCCGGGCGGGACTCAAACTTGCGATCCTCCTGCCTCAGCCTCCCAGAGCGCTGGGATGACAGGCCTGCGCCACTGAACCCCACATCTCAGTGATACACCCACAATTCTGTGAACACAAAACCACATGTTCACTCCTCACGGAGCCTGAAGTGTGCGATCGGGGCACATAATGCCTTGTGTCAGCCCCTGGCACAGAAACTAGTGTACACACACCAACCTGTTCCCTACAGACCTCCCCCCCACACACACACCAGAAATCCTGTACACACAGAAATCAGGGTGTGCACACATGCGGACAGCTACTGTCCACCCGCAAGCCTGTGTCCAGGGCAAATCCCATGTAGTGTCCCAGATATCCAGGCCCATATTTCCCTTCAGGCCTGTGGACTCCAGGGACATGCATGTCCTTGAAAAAGTGAGTGATCACACTGGATAGGGTGGCTCACACCTGCAATCCCTGGAGGCTGAAGCAGGAGGATCGCAAATTTGAGCTCAGCCTGGGCAAATTAGCAACCTAGCAAGATCTTTGTCTCAAAATCAAAAATAAAAATGGGCTGGTGATGTAACTCAGTGTGAAGGCCCTGGGCCCAATTCCTCACGTCACACACACACACAGAGGAATGCTCAAGGGCTGGAGGAATAGCACAGTGGTTAGAGATTTGCCTAGCAAGTGCAAGGCCTTGAGTTTGATTCCCCAGCACCACATAAGCCAGGCATGGTAGTGTACACCTGTAATCCCAGCACTTGGGAGGGTGAGGCAGGAGGATTGCTGTGAATTCAAGGCCAGCCTGGGCCACATCATGAGTTCAGGACCAGGCTGGACAACAGAGCAAGACTTTGTCTCAGAAAAAAAAGAAAGAAAGAAAATAAATTCTCAAATACTAGAATACCCAGGGCGAGTAAATAGAAGTCCAGATCTGAGCAGAAGGTACACTGGGGGGCGACCAGTAGCTCAGACAGGGCCACGGAGACACACAGGGTCTCCTGGATGAGTCCCCAGGGAGCTCAGCCAATATTTTGTGCTGCTGCCTGGCCCTGAAATCCTATGTATGCACACGTACACACACAGAGCACACACCCACAACCCTGGGTGCCCACACTTCTACATGTAAACTCAGATAAACTTGATACCTTGGTGCTGAGGTCCTGGGGTCCTGGAGAGGCCGGGGGACTGCCAGGAGGAGGGTCCTTGTTTTTAGGACTGGGTGGTGGGGACCCTGAGGACAGACTGAACAAGACACGCAGTCTAATCACACTGAGCTACACTTACAGCCTATTTTTACTGTTAGTTTTGAGAGAAAGTCTCAGTCACTGAACTGTCTGGCTGGGTTCATCCTGGAGATCCTCTTGCCTCAGCCTCCCCGCTTGTTGGGATAGCAGTCCTGTGAAGCTAGGCCTGGCTCTAGCCGGGCTTACCCACAGGTGTGTGGCGAGAGGTCTCCGGGACTCCCGGCAGGAGAGGTGCTCTTCTCCCGGTGGAGCTTCCTGGGGATGGGGACAGGGGAAGAGGCTGGGGTCGACTCGGCCCAGGAGTGGGAGCCCCGTCCCGTCCACACCGCCCGGCCCACACCCGAGACTCACGCGCTGAGGCGCTTGGTGAGGCTGATGCGGCGCCGCACGCTGGGGGAGCTGGGACAGGAGGCTGCTGAGGGCTCGATGACGCGGGACGCACGGTAACTGCGGGGTCGGGGGAGGGATGAAGAGCCGGGGAACCGTTGGCCACAGGAGGTTGGATGGGAGGTGGGAGTAGCCAGGGATGAGGTCCCCAGGGTCGTGGTGGGGAATCCGGGTCGGCAGGGGTGGGACAGGGTGGTGGGGCTGGCCAATGACAGGATGTACAGGCTGTATGAGGGGTCAAGGTTAAAGTTCGGGAAAAGGTAACTGAGGAGTCAGTGGGTGAAGGTCACAGAATCCATAGAAGGAGAGGGACAGAATTTGGGAGCTGAGCTAGAAGGTTCCCGTCACGGACACAGCTGCAGTTGGTGCCTGGCCTGCGGCGCAGCCCGCAATCCCAGCACTCTGGGAGGCTGAGATGGGAGGATTGTGAGTTTGAGTTCAGCGTGGGCCCCTCGGTGAGTTCACTGACTCAAAGTAATCATAAACTGAGGTGGGCCCAGTGGCCCCGCCCTGTCACCCCACAGTGATGGGAGGCTGAGGCAGGAGGGCCGCCAGTTGGAGCCCATCCTGGGCGGCTCAGTGACTGCGTGGGACCTTGCGTCCTTACAGAGCACAAACAATGAGCTGGGGGGATCGCTCAGTGCAGAGGCCTCAGAACTGAAAATGTAATGCTTATACATCCATACGCAGAGAAAGATGGATAAAGACAGGGGCCACAGAGGGTCACTGATCAGAGAGGATCCCGGTGGGAGAGAGAAGCTCTGGGGCAGAGGGCCAGTGACCACGGCAGTGAGTGGGCTCAGGGCTGAGGGGGTCTTGGGAAAAGCTGCAGAGAGGTGTGTTATGCAGGGGACCCTGTGGGGGACCCAGGTCGGCGGGGTGGGGTCGGGGTCAGGTCCCGGGCCAGGGCGGTCACCTCTGGTCCTCGCTGAGCTGGCGCTGAGTACGCAGGGCAGCCAGGATGGATGGGCGGGGGCTCAGGCAGTAGCTCCGACAGCGCCTCTGGAGCTGCTGGATGCGGGCCAGGATCTCCCACTCCTGCGGGGTCAGCCTCTGAGGCCCGCCGCTCCTGCCCCTCCCTCAGTCCCCCCACGCCCCCTGCTGCCCACTCACCTTCCTTCTCTTCTCAAAGTTGATGAGGTCCCCCTGGGGGCAAAGTGTGTCTGAGCTGGAGCCCCGGGGTCAAGGGTCAAGGTCAAGAGCGGGCTACCCAGAGCCCCACTGTGCCAAGGGGACAGGGGTCAGAAAAGCCGGGCAGGATCAAGGCTGCAGGGCGAGAGGCCCGCCACGTTGGGTTGCCATACCTCCAGCATGTCCGGCAGAGCCGTGTCCAGCATGACCAGGTCCGTGAGGAATGTGCCAAGGTAGGGGACAGGACCTGGGGGCAGTTTCTGCACCCCCAGAGCGCCAGTCAGTTCCACAACCCCCATTACCCAACATGCACCTCCCTGCAGGTCCTTGCCTCCCTCCCAAAGCACAGCACTCACAGAAAACAAGTGTTCTGGGGGGCTGTCCTCCTCTTGGGGTCCCTCGGCTGCCTCTTCCTGGGCGGAAGGGAAGGACCAAGTGGGCCTGTGGTGTCCTTTGAGCCTTGGTGGTGTGTTTGCATCCGAAGTATCCCCCAGAACCCCATGTTCCCGTAGATGCTGGATACTGTGGGCCTAGCTGCTCGGGGCGAATGCTTGGGGCTTGACCCATAGGGGCGTGTGCTGGGTCCGCCTTCCTCCAAGTCTTGTCTCTGCTGCTATGAGGATCTGTCTCCGGAGCACAGGCTCCGGCTCTGGCTCTAGCTGTGGCCCCACCATATGACTCCATCATTTTCCAGCTGCCCACCTGGGAATGGGCTGTGACCTTCTGAAACTGTGAGCTAAAGCAAATCATTCCTCCATAAAGTTGCGGATGTTGGTATTGAGCCACAGCGAGGAGGTAACTAGGACAGACATACAGACCAGACCTTGAGACCTACCACACACACCTGCCTCGCTTTCAGCAGCCACCAGCTAAGCCAGGCATGGTGGTGCATGCCCCCTCGAATGCCAGCACTCTGGGAGGCTGAGGCAGGAGGATCCTAAGTTTGAGTCCAGTCTGGGCAACATCGTGACTTAGGGAAAAATCTATCTTAAAATAAAAAGTGAAAAAGGGTTGAAGATGTAGCTCAGTGTAAAGGCCTTGAGTTCAATCTGTGCCCCCACCTCCCAAGAAAAGCAAATTGTGACAGGCCAAGCCATGAAGTGGGGCTGCCCTGGGACGAGGGGTGTGGGAGGGGAGGGAGGAGGTAGGTAAAGGGCCCAGGCCTGGTGGCATAGGCCTGCAATCTGGCAGTGAGGGAGGCCGAGGCAGGAGGGTTATAAATTCAGTCCTACACTGGACAAGTGAGTGAGACCCTGTCTCCAAATAAAACATAAAATGGTTTGGGGATCTAGCTTAGTGAAGAGGCACTAGGTTTAGTTTCTAGTACCGTGAGAAAAAAGAAAGGTTTGTTTTTTGAGCACCTACTGTGTGCCATGCACCATTCCGGGCAGTGAACAGAGATGAACTTTTTGGCCTGATGGGAGGGCAGTTAGTGAGACAGGCAGGCAGAAGCCAGCAGGCAGGGAAGGGCGATCACACAGGCGGGCAGATGGAGGCTCCAGAGGAGCTCCGGGAGGTGGGAACACTTGCGCAGAGACCGGCAGGAGCTAAGCAAGCGGGTCACAGGCCCCTGTGGAGGGTCCAGAACCATCCAGGCCTCTGGAGTGGTGCCACCCACATGCTCTCTGTTCTGGACTCTGGCTAAGAACCAGCACCTGACAGCAACTGGAGCCGAAATCTTACGACAATAAATCTGACTTGTTGGCCTACACTGTGAAATCTTGCTCGTCAAGGTGAAGTCCCAGAACAGCCACATCTAAAAAAATTCTTTTTTTCACAGTTGGCTGTACCTCTGGCCTGAAGCAACCTTTTCCTTGTGACTCCTTGTATTTTGCTGAATAAATAAGGTTGCTGGGGATAAATCATAACGGAAACAGCAGCAGTAAAAATGTGGGTGCTGGGGGTGGGGGTGCACACCACCTGTCATGCCAGCACTCTGGGAGGCTGAGGCAGGAGGATCACAAGTTTGAGCTCAGCCTGAGCAGCTTAGTGACCTGCAGGGGCATGTCTCAAAAACACAGGGGAGGGGCTCAGGGTGTATAGCTAGTTAAGCTCTTGCTGAGAGTGAGCAAGGCCCTGGGGTTGATTACCCAGCACCACATAAAGATCAGTCAGGCGTGGTGGCGCACACCTGTAACCCCAGCACTCAGGAGGCTGAGGCAGCAGAGTCGCCCGGTTGGAGGCCAGCCTGAACTACAGAGTGAGACCCTGTCACAGGAAGGTACCTGGCAGAGAACCTCTCTGCTGCTGAGGTGGTTGTTCTCCTCGGAAAATATCTGGGAGAGTTTCCTGAACGTGGATAACGGCTCCCTAGGAGGATAGGAGGAGGGCGGTCAGGGTCCTGCGGCCGGGAGGGTCAGAGCCGGGGTGCTGTGGCCCCAAGGCCCCAACCGCCCGCGGCTCACCGGCTCACGGCCCCCCAGCTGCGCTTCAGCCTGTAGATGGGGTTGGACTGCAGGGCCGACAGGATGGCGCGCAGGGATGAGAAGTTCCGCAGCTCCCGGCAGCGCTGGGGCGGAGGGGGCGCTGGTCACGCGCTGCGTACCCCGGCCACAGCTGCTGTGACTTCCCACCCTGCTCAGGCCCAGAACCCCGAGGCGACAATCCTTTTTTGGTCTAACTCCCTTCCCCACCTCGGCCGGGGATCTTGGGCCCTCCTACTACTTTCAAATTTTCTGATTTTAAGGCAGGATCTCACGAAGTTGCCCAGGCTGAGCTTGAACCTGAGACCCGCCTGCTTCAGCCTCCAAAGTCCTGGGATTACAGGCCCGAGCCACTACGAGGCTGACCCTAGCTCTTGCCCTGGGCTTCTCCTGCTTCCACCCGCTTCTCTCCTGGGTCCTAGATCTGCTCACAGCCTCCTGCCTGGACCCAGAACCTTCCTCCCCGAACTCCGGTCGGCGGCTCCGAACGCTGACCTCCTCCCCGCCGCGCGACAGGGCCCCTCTCCCTCCTGACACCCCGTTACCCCTTCCCTCCCGTCTCCTGCCCTGAGGCCTGTCCCAGTCCTGCCCTCGGGGGACCCCTCCAATCCTCGTTACCCTCCCAGCACCCCACTCCCAGCCTTTCTCTCCTTCTTTTTCAGTCCTGAGGGCTGAGTTGGGGTCTTCACTGGGAGCTGCGTCTCCAGCCAATTTTCCTTTTAAGACAGGGTCTCCCCAAGTCACGAAACTGCCCAGAGGAGACTCAACCTCGTGATGCTCTCAGCCGCCTACACGCAGTCGTCCCCAGGCCCCGCCCACCAGGCCTCTCATTGGCAGAGGGCCTCTCGACCCCGCCCCGCCCCGCCCCGCCCCGCCCCGTCCCGTACCTGGGCGATGCGGATCCACTTCTCGATTCTCTGCGCCCGCCGCGGAGCGGGCAGGCCCGGCGCCCCCAGCACCGAGCCCAGCACGCAGCCGGTCACCGCGTTGAACTGATGCACAGTGGCGCGCACCGTGGGGGCGACGCCGGCGGCCCCTGGCCGGTCTCGCTGCGACCACACGGAGCCCAGGCACTCGCAGGGCCTCACGCGCGAGAAGAGCTTCTGGGTGGGTGGGAGGGAGGCAGGAGGGTGGTTGGGTGCCCGGGCACCCTGCCCGCCGCGCATCCCCGAGGCCCGGCCCGCCGGGGTGAGTCCTCACCACATCCAGAAGGGTCAGCTGCTCCGCCACCTCGTCCGCGCTGAAGTCCAGGAGCTCCGGCCCGGCCTGCTGGGGCCCTTCCTCCTCACGGAAGCCTTCGGGGGAGTCTGGTCGGGGCGGCGGGGCGGCCCTCGGGGGTCCTGAAGTGGAATTTGAGTCTGGCACTGTCTGCGTGACCTTAGGTGAATTCCCTTTGTGTCCTTGAGTTTTGTTTTTGTTCGGTTTCTGCAGCGGGATCAAGGCCCGGGCCTTCACACTGAGCGGCATCTCCAGCCCCCGCACGTTTTCACAAAGGAACTCCCTGGGGGTTTTATCTGCTTGCTTGGTTCGGCTTGCTTTGAGGCACCACTCGCTAGTGCAGGCGTTCCTCCTGCCTCAGTGCCCCGCGGCTGGGGGTACAGTGTGCTGTACCCTGTGGGGCCTCCTTGAGCATTTAAAGGATGTAATGCCTTAAGTACGCAACAGAGAAGGGACTTGAAGCCAGGTCCGTGCTCAGAGGCTGGAGTAGTAAGTAAATAGAGGCAGGAGGACTGCTGTGAGTTCGAGGCCAGCCGGGGCTATCTAGTGAGTTCAGGACCACCTTGGACTACAGAGCAAAACTACCCACCCCCCCAAAAAAAAAATGTCTGGAGGAATAATACAGCTGTTAGGGTGTATGCCTAGCAAGCACAAGGCCCTGAGTTGAATTTCCCAGCAAACAAAAGCTGGGTGTGGTGGTACTTGCCTGCTATCTCAGCACTCAGGAGGCTGAGGCAGGAGGATTACGCAGGACTGCTGGGAGTCCAGGCCTATCCAGGGCTACCCAGTGAGTTTAGAACAAACCTGGACTACAGAGTGAGACCCTGCCTCAAAATAAACACATAAGCAAATATAAAATAGCGTTTAATACACATGAATGATTTTCTGTAGTAGGATTAATGGTGGCACCCCTAGAGGGCATAATTAGACTCTTGCCTCAATGGAAGGACACCCTGGACTACAGAGTGAGATTCCATCTCAAAGAAAAAAAGGGCTGGAGGAATGGCGCAGTACCCAAGTTCGATTCCCCAGCACCACATGAACTGGGTGTGGTGGTGCACACTGTAATATCAGCACTTGGGAGGCTGAGGCAGAAGGATTGCCTTGAGTTCAAGGCCAGCCTGGGCTACAGAGCAAGACCTTATTTCAAAAAAAAAAAGATTTGTGAAGTGACATAGATATGATACTTTTTTTTTTTTGAGATACGCCCTTGCTCCATAGGCCAGTCGGGTCCTGAACTCACTATGTAGCTCAGGCTGGCCTCAAACACATGGCAATCCTACTGCCTCAGCCTCCTCAGTGCTGGGATTACAGGTGTGCACCACCATGACTGCTTTACGCGTTGTTTGGAAATTAGACCCAGGGCCTTGTGATTGCTAGAAAAATGCTTTATCCACTGAGCTACATCCCCAGCCTCAGATCTGAGATATGCTTTAAAACCATCTTGAGCTGGCCATGGTACAAACATGTGCACCCCGAGCACTTGAGAAAGTGAGGCAGGAGGACTGTAGTGAGTTCAGGACCAGCCTGGGTTACAGAGCAAGATCCTGTCTCAAAAATAAATAAAAAACAAAATCAACTTGATGTTTTATTGTCAAACATTTTTTTGAAGGTTGTAATGGGTGTCTGGAACTGATATTATACCCTACTCTTGCGTATGTCTGCAATTTTTCACAGCAAAAAGAAAACGCAACCAGATGACGTGGTACAAACCTATAATCCGAGCTATTTAGTTTTAATTTTTGTTTTTTTTGAGACAGGGTCTCGCTGTGTAGTCCATGCTGGTCCTGAACTCACTATGGAGCCCAGGCTGGCCTTGGACTCAGGGCAATCCTCCTGCCTCAGCCTCCTGAGTGCTGGGATTACAGGCGTGCGCCACCATGCTCAGCTTATGTGGTGCTGGGAAATCGAACTCGGGTACTTAGCACTTGACTTAACGCTTGCTAAGCAAGCGCTTTAACCGCTGAGCC
This sequence comes from Ctenodactylus gundi, assembly GCA_004027205.1. Taxonomy (NCBI): domain Eukaryota; kingdom Metazoa; phylum Chordata; class Mammalia; order Rodentia; family Ctenodactylidae; genus Ctenodactylus; species Ctenodactylus gundi. Next base: position 16,899 of record PVKB01007814.1, read on the forward strand.
GTTCCTCCAGCCCAATCCGAGCTATTTGGGAGGCTGAAGCAGGACAATCACAAGTTCAAAGCCAGTCTAGGCAACTCAGTGGACACTGTCTCAAAACAGAATCAAAAGAACCTCTGGACAAGACGGTGGTGAGTAGGAGTCCTGCTCAGTGCTTCTCAACAGGCTCATCTAAAAAGTTGACCTACAGTTTAAAAATTACCTGTTCAACTTGGCTGGGGGAAGAAGGAGAGGTCCAGGAATTGAAAGGAGGCTACAGGAAGATTGGAAATCCTGAATATGTGTCAGAGCTGAAGAACATGCCAGCGCAGGGGGCCACCCCAGGCCATGTGGACAGGGCTGCGCGCCACTGGCCGCTACAGACCAAAGCAGGCCCAGAGCTGGGGGAGTTAAGAGCTGCCAGCAGCCTCAGCCCCAGAGGGAGCCGGCAGCTAGTGCAGACAACAAACACACAGCAAGCTCCCCTTGGGAAGGCCTCCCTGCAGCTCCGCAGGCCAGCTCAGAGAAGCAGCTCTCTGCAGCTACACCAGGCAGGGGTGCAGGCATGGGCCATTCTGAAAGCAGTTCAAGTCCAAACTGTTTTGAGTAAAAACAGCAACAAGTAGAAATTGGTACAAGAGAAACAGAGAGGAGAAAGGTCACCAGCCTCCGGAGAAGTTTGGGCTTTACTGAAAGGACCCGCTAGGGCAGGGGCAGAGAGCCCTGTCCTCAGGGGCAGGAAGCCAGGATGGACAGAGGGCTTTGCTGAGGGAGCTGGGAGTGAACAAGACACCCTGGACGCCACTGGACTGTTAGGTCCCTCAGGCCGCCTACTCCCAGCACAGAACGCAGTGGACTCTCGGCGCCCCCGCCACTACCCTCCTACGTGCTCAGGGAAGTGTCTCAGCTAGGCCATCAAAGTGACGTCCCTCAGCACAGAATCATGGGCAGACAGACAGTGGGACATGTAGGGACAGAATTTCAGATTGTGAGGACAAGTTTGATGAATTAAACCCTGCAAGCAGTCTGCTGTTGGACTCCACAACAAGAAGTGAGCCGGACACAGCATCTGCTAGACGACTCCAGGGGACCCGCCTCCGAAAGGCAGGTGCCTGAGAACCAGCAGAAGACAGCACAAAGGCTAGAAAGAATTTACTCACTGAAATCATGGCAGAAAACTTCCAAAATCTAGGAAAAATTTACATCAACCAAGAAGCCTATCGAATACCACATAACCCTGACCAGAAGAGAATCTCACCATGACACATTATAATCAAAACCTCAGAAATGCAACGCAAAGAGAGAATATTAAAAGCAGTGAAACAGGCTGGAGGAATAGCTCAACAGTTAAAGCGCTTACTTAGCAAGCTAAAGGCCCTGGGTTTGATTCCCCAGCACCACATAAGCTTGGCATGGTGGTACATGCCTGTAATCCCAGCACTCAGGAGGCTGAGACAAGAGGATTACTGTGAGTTCAAGGCCAGCCTGGGCTACAGTGTAAGTGAGTTCATGATCAGCCTAGACTGCAGAGCAAGTCCCTGTCTAAAGAAAAATCAGTAAGAAAAAAAATAGGCTTTTGGGGCTGGAGGAATGGCTCAGCAGTTAAAAAGAGCTTGCTTAGCAAGCGCTAAGTCAAGTGTTAAGTAGCCAAGTTCAATTCCCCAGCACCACATAAGGTGGACGTGGTGGTGCACGCCTGTAATCTCAGCACTAGGGAGGCCAAGGCAGGAGGATTGCCGAGTCCAAGGCCAGCCTGGGCTCCATAGTGAGTTCAGGACCAGCCTGGACTACAGAGCAAGACCCTGTCTCAAAAAAAGGGCTTTTTCTACCAAAGCTCATTAGGTTTACTACACATTTTTCAATGCAAACCTTACAGATCAGATCTTGGAGCAAAAAATTAAAAGCCTTGAAAGAAAGTGTCAAGCCAGCTTGTTGCATCCAGCAAAATTATCCCTGGAACTGAGGTAGGAGTAAAACTTTTTCACCACCAAGAAACCCTAAAGAAATTTATGACCAGTAGCCCAGCATTGCAGAAAATACTCAAGGAAATTCTAGACAGAGATAGAGAGAAGGGCAGCATTAAAAAATCAGAGGCAAGGAAACATCAAAATGGAACGTGTAAAAACAAAACAGAAAACAGAAAAACCAGGTAAGGAGCATTCTATAAAAATCCTACGATAATTATGCTGATGGTCTAAACTCACCAATCACAAGACACAGAGCAGCAGTGGAACAGGAAACAAAGCTCATCTTTTGTTGACTCTTAGAGACATACTTTACCCACAAAAAAAAAAAGTGCACAGATTGGAGGTAAAAGGATGGAAACCAATACTCTATGCACCTGGAGCCTGGAAACAGGCAGGAGTAGCTAGCTGCCCTCGCCTCAGACTTCAAAGTAAAACAGACCAGAAGACATAAACCTGGGCCCTGTATACTGATAAGAGGAACAGTGGCAGAGAAAGAGCTCACAGTGATAAAGGTATATGTGCCCAATGTAGATGCTCCCAATTACAGAAAGCTACTGGACCTGAGAGGCCCAACAGATCCCAATACAATCATACGAGGGGACTTCAATGCCCCACTGCACAACTAGACAGATTAACGAGGAACCATCAGAGCTAAATCACACCATGGAGCAAATGGACTTAACAGGTACAGCGTGTTCTAGCCAACCTCAACAGAACTCACCTTTTCCTCAGCAGCACATGGGACTTTTTTTCCAAAATAGACTATATCCTGGGACATAAGAATGCTTAAATAAATATAGAAGAATTGAAATAATTCCCTGCATACGTTCAGATTATAGTGGAATGAAACTAGAAATCAACAGCACAAGAAACTACAGAGAATACACCAATATGGGGAGATTAAATAATACAATATTAAACAAGCGATGAGTCACACAAGGATCAAGAGGAAAAGATCAGGTTCCTAAAGTCAAATGACAACAGAAGCACATCCTACCAGAATCTATGGGACATGATGAAAGCAGTACTAGGAGGGGAATTTATAGCTATGAATGCACATATGAAAATAAGCAGCAGTCTCAAATAAATAATTTAATGATGCAGCTCAAAGTCCTAGAGACACAAGACAAAGCCAAATCCAAAAGCAGCAGAAGGAAGGAAATTAAGAATCAGAGTGGAGAAATTTAAGCCGAGAAGACAATCCAGAAATCGATGAAGCTGAGTTGGTTCTTCAAAAGATAAAACTGGTAAGCCTCGAGCCCAACTCACCAAAAGAAGGAAAGAAAAAACTGACATCAGTGCAATTAGAAATGAAATCACAAAAGACACTGACAAAATCCAGAAGATTGTGAGAAACTGCTTTGAAAACGTATATTCCAATAAATTCGGCAACCCAGAAAAATGGACAAGTTTCTAGCCATATGTGAGAAACCAAAATTGAACCAAGAAAATAATAAAACCCTGAATAGAGCAATAACCAGGAATGAAATTGAATCAGTAGTAAAGGGTCTACCGACAAAAAAAGCCCAGGACCTGACAGACTCACCACAGAATATTATACGAACCTCAGGGAGGAGCAGCATCAACCTTTCTCAGTCTTCCATGAAATTGAAGGGGAAAGAACACTGCCCAGCTCCTTCCTGGAGGATAGCATCGCTTGGAACCCAAACCAGATACACGTGCAACAAAGAAAGAAACCACAGGCTTAATTTCCTCATGAATATGGATGCAGAAATCCTCAATAAGATACTTGCAAACACGCTGCAACAAATTATTACAAAGCTCCTATACCACAACCAAGCTGGCTTCATCCTGGGGACACAAATCCCCAGGATTAATTAATGTAATATACCACATAAATAAAAGCAAGGGAAAAAGTCACGACTTTCTCAATAGATGCAGAAAAAGTCTTTGACAAAATACAACACCGCTTCCTGATCAAAACTCTGATGAAAATAGATATAGAAGGATCTTACCTCAAGCTAATAAAAACAATTTATGACAATCTTACTACCGACATCATCTCAAATGGGAAACAAATGAAAGCATTCCCCCTCAAATCAGGCTGAAGAAAACCAGTGCACGCTGTCACCAACAGAGTGCTCAAAACCTTAGAGCCATCAGGCAAGAGACTGGAATAAAGGATTAGGAAGAAGTTAACATATCCTTATTCGCAGATGACATACTTCTTTACAGAAGACCCCAAAATTTCACTCTTAGAACTAACAAATTTAGCCAGGTGGAAGGATTTCAAATTAATGCACAAAAATCAATAGCATTCCCCTACAACGAAAATGAAGACACAGACAAAGAGATCAGAGAAACAATCCCACTTACAGTAGTCTCAAAGAAACTTAAATTCCTAGGAATCAACCTAACCAAGGGAGAGAAGCACCTCTATACTGAAAACTGCAGTACTCTGAAAAAAGAAACTGAAGAGAATATTAGAAAATGGAAAGACATTTGTAGTTCCTGGATACCACCATTGTCAAAATGGCCACACGACCTACACTGATATACAGTCAATGGAATCCCAAACAATATACAAACAGCATTCTGAAAAAAAAAGACTCAAAATTTATACGGTACCAGTGGAGACCCAGTACAGCAGCCAGCCCAATCCTAAGCAGCAAAAAAAAAAAAAACAAAAACAAAAAAAAACCCAGGAGGCACCAAGTTCACTACAAAGCAACAATGATAAAAGCCACGTGGCGTTAGCACAAAAACGGACAGGGGGATCAGGGGGCCAGAATCGGGGGTGCAGAGACAACTCCAAGCAGCTATCTCATCTTTGACAAGGGGGCCAAAAACACGCTGGAACATCTCTTTAAAAAAAATCGTGCTGGGCAAACTGGCCAGCCACATGCAGGGGAATGACACCTGACCCACACCTTTCACCACACACCAAAATCAAATACAAATAGATCAAAGACTTAGACGTTAAAAATGGAAACACCGAGGGGCTGGAGGGATGACACATGGTTAGAAGCGCTTGCCTAACAAGCACAAGGCCCTGGGTTCAATTCCCCAGCACCCTGTAAAGGTGGGTGTGGTGGCCCAAGCCTCTAATCCCAGCACTAGGGAGGCTGAGGCAGGAGGATTGCCAAGTCCAAGGCCAGCCTGGACTCCACGGTGAGGTCAGGACCAGCCTGGGCTACTCAAAGCACAAGAAATGCTGGTGAGGCTGTGGGCAATGGAACCTCCCTAGGCTGCTGGTGGGACCGTAAACTGCTACAACCACTGTGCAAAGCTGTATGGAGATTCCCCAAAAACTGAAAGTAGATATCCCATTTACCTGGCTACACCCCCTCTGGGTGTCTTCCCAAAGAGTTAAAGTCATCACAGAACAGTGATGCATGCACACCCATGTTTATAGCAGCACAGCATATGACAGCCAAGTCTCGGAAGAAGCCAACGTGCCCAACCACAGGCAGATGGGTAAAAGTGATGCTTTCCCGCCAGAGCCGCCATCTTTTCTACATGAAGTGTCCAGTGTAGATACTGAGCACTGGAAAATGTGGTTAGTGCCCTGGAAGAACTGTTTCTTTGTTTAATTTTACTGTTTATTTATTATTTGTGTATTTTTGCTGGTGCTGAGGACTGAGCTCGGGGGCCTTCACATTGAGCTGTATCTGCAGCCCAAGTTAATTTTTGATTTTGAGACAGGGTCTTGCTAAGTTGCAAAATTGCTGGGCTCGAATTCAAGGTCTTTCTGCCTTAGCCTCCCAGACTGCTGGGATTGCAGGCCTGGGCCGCTGAGCATTAAGTGTTTATATTTGGTTGTTACGAGCAGCCACATGGTGTAGTAGCTATGGCGGTTTGAGCTGTGCAGCTCTAATGAGTTGGAATTAACTGATTAAAATGCTTGAAGGCAGGGGAAGAAAAAAAGCTTGCTAAGCAGGAGAGGACAAACAGGGATATATGTAATAAACAACCGACCTTGTCACCAGGGGCAGAGAAGTGGCTGTTACTTTGTGAAGCAGAGAGGAATGTGGCTTTAATAGGAGGATTAAAGGCCCAGGCTGAGGGATATAGATGCTTTGGGATACGGATCAGATCAAGCACAGATTGGTGGAAACTGATACTGTCTAAGCAGGATGCGATTAGTCAGTCGACTAATCCCCCTTGTTCCCACTCCTGGGACAGACGGGACCCTGTCTGTCACTCCCAGGGACGTTAGGCGTGCTGTGCGGAAAAACAAGAGGACCCAAGATGACAGGCTGAGGCAGGCAGGTGGCTGAGTTCGAGGCCAGGCTGGACCACAGTGTGAGACCCTGTCTCAGAGAAAAAAGCCATTCTAAGGAGACAGCTTTCCAACAAACACCTGAGTGAATTATGTAGGCCTTCCCACCTGGGTCCCCCCAAGACGGGTCCCCTCTGGCTGGGTTCGAGCTTGTGCTTTCCCTGCTTCAGCTTCCCAGAGTGCTGGGATCACAGGCCACACTGTCATTGCGGGCTGCAGTGTGTGGACAGTTGGCCCTACCTCAGCAGTGCTCTCTATGGCAACAGCAAATGCTCTCTGATGCCTGGGTAGTCTGCCGGCACAGACTCTAAGAGAATGCCCACCTGAGTCAGGCCCGGTGGGGCAGGACTGTATGCAGGCACTCGGGAGGCAGAGGCAGGAGCACTGCAAACTCAAGCCCAACCGGGCAACCGAGTGACTTAGCAAGAGAACGTCTCAAAGGCAGATATAAAAAACGGGCTGAGGATGGAGCTCGGTGTAAAGGCTTGGGCTCAATCTCCAATACAAAAAAAAAGATCAGTATGATTTCTCATATCCATCTTACTATAAGTGTCAGATAGCTAATAAAACTCAGTGACAATAGGGAAAAGCATATTTTTTTTAAGACAGGATCTCCCTCTATAGCCCAGGCAGGTCCTGAACTCACTATGTAGCCCAGGCTGGCCTCAAACTCATGGCAATCCTCCTGCCTCAACCTCCCATAAACTGGGATTCAGGCATGCATCACAACACCCACTTCTGTGGTACTAGGGAATCGAACCCAGAGCCTTATGCTTGCTAGGCAAGCACTTTAACCACTGTGCTATTCCTCTAGCCCCCCAAAGACAATATTTGTAGCCAAGTTCTCACTGCCTGTTCTCTTCTTAACACTGTGTGCATGAGGGGAAGGGATGTTACTGGAACTGAATCCAGAGCTGACACATTGAGGGACCCAGCTGCCCTTTTTAAATTTTTAGTTCAAGACAGGTTCTCCTAAATTGCTAAATTGCCCAGCTGGGCTCAAACTTGAAATCTCTCAGAGTGCTGGGATCACAGGCATGTGCCACCATACCTGGTTTGGGCAGGTTTTTAACTTTGTGTGAACCTCAGTTTCCCTCTTTGTAAAATGAGAATCATAACTTTTTGTGTAGAGTATTAACATTTGTAATTAACATTTCAAAGACACGCTGCCCCAGGACTGGAAGCCAACCCTAGTTCTGTCATTGGCAGATGCTAAGACCTTGGGTGTGTCCCGTGTCCCTTCACATCTGCGACCTTTAGTCTCTTCACCTGCAAAGTGAGCGTGAGGAGGTTCTCACCTCACAAGACTCTGTTTATTAGGTAAATAGTCAGCTACTAGTTCTGATCACTTACAGCAGATACTCACGGCATAATTGACTGAAAAAAAACCTTTCCATTAAACCAGTTGCTGATTTTAATCCCAGCATTCTGGGAGTCTGAGCAGGAGAGACCCTATCTCAAAATAACCTGAAATGCCTGTAATTTGCAATCCTTCTGCCTCAGCCTCCAGTACTGGGGTGGGGTTGGAGGACTCTGCCCAAGACCTGTTATTCTGAGAAAGAGCTACGCAGACAGACCTAGACCAGCTGCTGCTCCTCACCTGTCCACAGCGCCGGCTGCTCCTCCTCGTCTCGTGCTCTCTCAGTCTCTTCCAAGAAGTCTTCTAGAAGCTTCTCTGCTTCCTGGACCTCTGCACTCCCTGGGGCAGCCCAGCTCAGAAACATGCGGACACTGCCCAGGTCTGAGTGAGCAGGCGGGTCTCGAAAATCCTGAGGGTGGTCTCGGAGCCAGGAGCCCAGCACGGTCACCACAGCCCTGGGCGGGGCACGGGAGGGCCGTGGTGGGGACAAGCCTCAAAACCGGGCCCAGAGTCGCTGGCCAACTGGCCTTCTCGGCTCCAGGTAGCCAGCACCCTAACCCAGGGTCTGAAAAAGCAGGTCACTGTGTGTGTGTTGATACGGGGGATCAACCCGGGACCTTCATGCTGAGCTACTTCTCAGCCCATTTTATTGTTTTATTATCTTTTTGTTGTTTTGAGACATGAGACAGGGTCTCGCTCTGTAGCCCAGGCTGGTCCTGAACTCGTTATGTACCCCAGATTGGCCTTGGGCTCATAGCAATCCTCCTGCCTCAGCCTTCTGAGTACCTGGATTACAGGCATGCCCTACCTCGTTCAGTTTTACATGGTGCTAGGGAATTGAACACAGGGCCTTGTGCTTGCAAGGCAGGCACTTTAACGTCTGTACCATTCCTCCAGCCCTCAGCCCATATGTTATGTCTGTCTGTATGTATGCATGTAGTAGGGATTGAACACAGGACCTTCTCTCTGAGCTGCACCTCCAGTACCCTTTATCTTTTTTACTTGAAACAGGGTCTCACTACACCGCCATCTGCACCGGCTGGGAAGGAACTTTCCATTTTCCTGCTCAGCGTCCCACGGTGCTGGAATTACAGGTGTGAACCACCAGCCCTGGCTGTTTCGATTCTCCGGCAGGATCAGCCCAAGCTGCTGGGCTAAAACTTGCCATCCGCCCACTTCGGCCTCCCCAAATGCCGTGACCAACAGGTCCAATTCGGCCACTGACTTCTAGGAGTCCGTTCCCTCCTCGCCCCTACCCCCAGGGACCAACCTCAAATTCTTGTTCAAGCTCAGATCTTGTCCCGGCGTCCTCTGGCTTGCTACCCTGGGAAGAGGCCTCCATCAGGCGAATTGGGGGCTCTGGCAGGGGCTGGGGGAGCGCGAGGGAGAAGCGGGAGGTGTTTCCTAGCTTTAACCCCCAGGATTTGGAGGACCGCAGGTGGGGTCTGGGAACCCGCAGATTCCTGGTGGCTACAGACCCTGGAGGAGGCGGCGGCGGCGGCGGTAGTAGAAAGCCCAGGACGCGCGCCGTGGACACAAAGGCTCGGTGGGTGGCCAGGAAAGCAGGCACGAAGCCGGGGTCCTGCTCGCGGTCTCCGGACACCAGCTCGAGCAGCAGGCGCTCCAGCCGCGCGGCCCTCAGCGCCCGCACCTTGCTGGTGCGGTAGTGCAGGAAGGCGTGGGCCGCGGGGCTGGGCAGCTGCTGGGGGGAGGGGCGCCAATGAGAGACCAGGCGGGCCTCGGCGTCCCCTTTTCCCATCAACCCCAAACACTAGCGCCTCGTTTTTGTATAACGAGGGTCCGGCCCAGGGCCTTTGTTCGGCCGGTTTTCTGTTTTTGATTTTTAGACAGGGTCTCGCTGAGTCGCTAAATTGCTCAGGCCGGGCTGGAATTTGGGATCCTAGCGTCTCGGCCCGCTACAGTGCCGGGGTCTCAGTGCGCCCCCACCCCAGGCCGCCCTGGCTTTCTTGTTTTGCTGAGCCACACGTGACCCCTGCCCCCCTCGCGGGACCCCCTCGCATTCCCAAGCCCCGCCCTCTGTCTCTTCCGCCCACCGCAGGCTTGGCTCAGCCCCACAGGTGGTGCCCCGGGGCCGCACCCTCCCCGGCCGCTCTAAAGCCCCCTCCGTCCGGCTGCCGCCCACTAAGCCCGGCCTTCCTGGACCCGGCATCCGGGTCTTCCCCAACCGGGGCGCCTCCGGGTTCTGCTCGGAGACGCACCACC